>CM023617.1:19150518-19340518 GCA_013358685.1 Antennarius maculatus | reverse complement strand
TTAATAGTTAATAGGTAAAATAAGATGAAACAATGTAATAAAATACCCATAACAAAAATGATAAAACAATCTAGTGCTAAAATTATCTTATTTTTTTTGGCTGTGATGGTGTTTTACTTTAGACCCCATGACCCTGAGCCTTCACGTCTGGTCTATAGCAGTTTAACTACGGACTGACCTGTGTTGGTCCTGACTGTAGGCTTTATCAAACAGGAAGTCCTACTCTTAACACCGAGTCTGTCACAAGGACTTGAACTGGGAGGCTGTCCCAGAGACGAGGGTCTGACAGCTGAAGGTTCTACCTTTCTGATATCTTGGGATCTACCAGTTGGCCTGCATTTAAGTGTAGCATTCTAGTGATAAGCCACTATAATTCTCTATAAACATCAAGGTGTCTGGACATTTAGTGCTTTCTAGGTGAGCAGCAGAACCTTAAACTCTATTCTGGGTTTCACTGGAAGCAGAGAAGCTGAAACAACAGTTTGAAGCAGCTTCCTGTCCTTACTCTGTTTCCACCTGAAAGGCCAGAAGATGGAGACCGATAAGAACTAAATTAAACATGTGCATGCGTGTGAGAGTCTGTAACGCTGCACAAAACAACCCTGGAGCTATTCCTGTAATCTCTCTCAATTTTCCTCCCTCTCACTCACTCTTTTCTCTTTTCCTTCTCAGTCACTCTTTCTCCCCTCTAGGAGTCACTTCAAAGAGCCAAGTGTTATCAACGCAGTGTGTGTATGTGTGTGTGTGTGTGTGTGTGTGTGTGTGTGTGTGTGTGTGTGAGTGTGTGTGTGTGTGTGTGTGTGTGTGTGTGTGTTGGACATACCACATCTTATCTCTGTGTGTAGCAGACCTCCTCCTGGTTTGTCTCTCATGCTGCTGGTTGGGATTTATCAATAAAGGAAACAAGTGAGGAACAAAAGTCGCCCAAACGGTTCAAACCTCTGGATTTAGAAACTAAATAATTGTACCTGTGTTTTTCCTCTGGGAGACCAATAATGGTTTTTCTGGTGGTTTCTTGTGCAGATATTCATCACGACTCCAGAATTAAGAAGCAAATCTGAAAAAAGGGTTTTATAAAAACTAGTTTATGCATCTGATACAATAACTCACAGGTATCTACATTACGCCCACTACTGCATAACAGACCAGAATTCAGAGTTTGGATATAGAAGAGCAGAGGGAACCAATCATCATGTTAGGACAACATAAAGTGAAGGTTGACTCATTTTGTAAGTCACAGAAGTGATTTTTAGACTGAAGATCTTGCTTCTTGCCCTATTAAAAACAAGATTTAAGGAGCTAAACTTGATATTTCTCCATGGCTCCTTTTATCATTTTGATGCTTGAGGATAAAATGCATAAAAAAACTGAATGTTTTATACTTAAATATAATTTAATCCGCAGTTTCAACATAAAAACAGATGATCTGCTTTCTGAATTGAAAAGAACACCAAAGCGTCTGCATGACTAGGTGCTCATGAATGGGTTTCCTCTCTAAATAAAATAAAATAAAATAAAATAAAATAAAATAAAATAAAATAAAATAAAATAAAATAAAATAAAATAAAATAAAATAAAATAAAATAAAATAAAATTTCTACAGCGCCAAATACTACGAGAAATTACCTGATGGTACTTTACATATAGAGCTGGTCTAAACCCGCTCTATATGTAAAGTAGAGAAACCCAACAGAATTCTCCAGGAGCAAACAGTGGTGAGGAAAAACTTCCTTTTAAGAGGCAGAAACCTGCAGTAGACCCTGTCTCCTGGAGGATGGCTGTCTGCCTTGACCAGTTGGGTTTACAGACAGAAGGTGGTGTGAGAAAGAGGGAGTTTACTCATCTGAATAACCCAGCTGTGATAATGAGCCTGTGAAATAAATTAATTTTAGTAGCACAAATACGACTTAGAAGCACAGAGGCTGCTTTCATGCCCCCACGTCCCTGATAAGGCTGCCCCCAGAAGGGCGTCCTGGCTGGCGATCTGAGGTCGACGCTCCTCCCGACGGCGGCCTGAGGGCTAACATCACAGGAGGACTGCCCCGTTCTTATCAAAGCAGCTGCAGACAATCTCTGACCACAGGCAGGCAGATAACAGCCTGCTGCCGGGACCACCACAGCACCCGAAACACAACACGCAGATATCAGCTGTAAACATCACCAAAAAGGGTAAAGACAGGCAACAAGTGGGAAAAGATATAAAGATTCAAAGCCTTCTAATTGTACGTGAAAATAATATATTGACCTGATGACACCAACAAACTAACTAAACTTCAGAACTGTCTGAAAGACATTAAAACGTTGAGAACTTGCCACTCCTTGTATGGTATAGAAAATCTGGAGCGACAGTGAAGGGGCACTGTGGCCTCACAGCAAGAAGGTTCTGGGTTTGATTCCTTTCTGTATGGACTTTGTATGTTCTCTCCGTGTCTAAGTGGGTTCTCTATGGATTCTCTGGTTTCATCCCACCTAAAAACATACAGTTTAGCTGAACTGGTCACTCCAAATTATCTGTAGGTCTGTGTGTGTGTCTTTCATGTGGCCCTGTGATGTGTTCTATCTGGGGTGTATCCCACCTTTTGGCCATAGCCTGCTGTGATAGTCTCAAGTAGATCAATAACCTACAAGGTAGATAAGATAGAAGATAAGTGGCTCAAAATACAAGAAAATTGATAGATGACATCACATTAACCAATAATAATACTGTAAGAAACACGGAAGTGATCTTTAACCTCTTACTCCTTCGACTCTCACGTACAGCAAATCTAAGACAGCCTTTATTCATTCATGTAATATTATAAAAGACAATTTATGTCTTTAAATAATGCAGAAAAATTGCTTCATGCATTTGTCGTTTTGTCTTGACCCATGTCATCACTTCACCTGGGGAGTTTTCTCCCCGAAGTTCCTCTGACTTATATCTCAACTTCTGGGCATCATGAGTGGTTGTTTGTCTTTATGTGGCCCCACGATACATGGCGTCGTGTCCGGGTGCACCCCACCTCCATCAGAAGAATTTGATAGAGATGTGAACTCCTCTGAGGCCCATAAAAAAATTGCATCATGTAAAAATTATTGAAAATTGAATAATATAGGTTTAATTTACCAGGGTGGATGTTTCAAACGTTTTTGCAGACATTTGTTAATTAATTTTTTTTTTACATTTTTTATTAATTTAATGTAATTTTTAATTTTAGATTTTTAATTAATTTAATGTAATTTTTTATTTTACATTTTTTTAATTAATTAATGAATTAAATTAATTAACTAAAGAGTTAATGAAAAAATAATCAAGAATCTGCATCTGTTCCCAGAGCAACTTTACAATCATCAACTCACCCACCTCCACTCAACATGTAACACAATCCACTGACAAGTTTTTATCTTGCACACAAACAAACAAACATGGGTGATCACATGATCTCCTCCAGCTGGAGGAGGTAAAACAACTGCAAAACACTGAAGAAACCTGGAGGAGAACAATCAGGAGGCAGTGATACACGTAAAGAGAGAAAGAGAAGGCAGACGGGAATCAGTGGAGCGAGACAAATATCTTCAGCGGAGAGAAAGAAGAGAGAAGCCGGGATAAACAGCAAGGACAGAAACAAGGACAGAAACTTCTCGAGATAAAAGGCACTCTGATTGGTCCAGTCAGATGGGGTGAATGAAGGATGGAGAATAGAGCAGCGAGAGGAAACAGGATTCAATCAAACTGCTGAGGTCAGTTTGCAGTGACCAGGACCTCCACCTGGCTGCTTTCACTGGAGGATGCTGGGAGTCTCACTGCACGCTGCGAGGGGCGGCCATTGAGTCAACTCAGTGTTATCTTGTAAATCCAAGATGTGATCTGTGCCTCCACCTGCTTGTTACATCGCTGGTGTATTGGAATTGTTAGTGTTCGTGTGTTTGTCTGTCCGTTTTTCCATTCATTATTCCACCAAATATTTTTGCAACCGTTGCAGAAAGAAAGATGAAACAAAAAGCACATTACTCGGGCAGCAAAGGGGATAAAAATGAGATGACCTTGATCTTGAGGAAATTAGGTCAAGGTCAAATTTGAACTTTTGTACACTGAGGATAAGATAGAAAGACGATGGAGAAGGCCAGTGTGAGTAAGATCGTACCTATGCACTAGCTTTGATCTATGGTCAAAGCTAGTGCATAGCTTTGACCTACCCTGAAAGGTCAAAGCCAAATATCTTCATGAACGGCCTATTTTAAAAAGGTTTAAAATAGGCCGTTCATTGAAGGTGAGCTTAAAGTCCAGTGTGCCTTATAGCGCGGAAAATACTGTAAACATACAAACGCTATATACGCTACCCACTGCTGCCCCCTAGCTTAAATTAGCAACACAATTACAATGCAGTTGTTGGTGTGATAAGGTTTTACATCCAGAACTCTGGACACACACCAGCCTGACTCTGGACACACACCAGCCTGACTCTGGACACACACCAGCCTGACTCTGGACACACACCAGTCTGACTCTGGACACACACCAGCCTGACTCTGGACACACACCAGTCTGACTCTGGACACACACCAGTCTGACTCTGGACACACACCAGTCTGACTCTGGACACACACCAGCCTGACTCTGGACACACACCAGTCTGACTCTGGACACACACCAGTCTGACTCTGGACACACACCAGTCTGACTCTGGACACACACCAGCCTGAATCTGGACACACACCAGTCTGACTCTGGACACACACCAGTCTGACTCTGGACACACACCAGTCTGACTCTGGACACACACCAGTCTGACTCTGGACACACACCAGTCTGACTCTGGACACACACCAGCCTGATTGAACTGCTGTGGATGCAGCTACAAGCCGTTCTCTTCCTGGATGTCTTTGTGTGTCTCTTTGTGTGTGTCTTTGTGTGTGTCTTGTGTTTCTTGTGTTAGCTCCAGCCACAGTGTTTCTTCATGTGTGGCCACAGCATCACACACATATTTGAGGTTGTCTATAGAGGATAAATAAGTAAATGCTTGTGGCCATCTTTGTACATGTGTTTTACGTGTGTGTCTGTGTGTTTGTTTGTTCATAACTGAGCCAATTAATGTGGTTTCAAGCCAACTGTGAGATTGAAGTTACACATGTGTCTGTGTTAGACTCTATAAAGGGCATCTTATATACTCTGTGTGTGTGTGTGATTGTGTGTGTATGGCAGACAGACAGTAATGATTTGAAGCCTAAACACGCTTTATAATGGATGAAGATATTGTGCTTCAAATGTCACTGGTTCCCAATTCAGTCATCAAGGAGGATGTTCTGAAACACAAGGAGCAAAGAAAACTATTTTATTTGATAGAACTTAGAAAACAAATTATAACTGGAGAAAATCAGATGAATATAGTGGAATAAAAACTACAATATTACAAAGAATTACTAAGAATGACGGAACTACTTAATAAGGTACCCCTGACACTGTATTCATGGACAGAACTTACAGTTATCTACACATACTTGAGTACTGTGTCATATTAAAATGGGATTATACAAAATACTCATGTTTTGTGCCATGAACCATTTTCTCAGATGTCCTGGTCCAAACTGGGTTTCCTATGTGTTCACAATAAATCACAGAGGATGTATTTGTGCTCGCAGCTGAGATAGAGAACCTGAATGAGAATGAAGCGTCGCCTTGGACGTTTCTCCAAGTCGACTCTGATCCACACACAGAGGTGATTTAGCAGCAAAAAGCTGTGAAATGTACTTGGTGTCACAATTAGTTCAGTAAATCTGACTAAAACCAGATTAGCTCCCCTAAAAAGTTGAGAAATGTAGAAATCATTGTGTTTCCAAAATCACAAACTCCCCCTATTTCAACACCAATAAGAAAATAAAATATCCTCACTTTCACAAGAACACACACCCAAACACACACGCCTGTTTGTAAGAGTTTTCTTTGGCTGGATCTGCGTCACGGCACTACCACACAAGCCTGGGATCACTTATGTCGCCACACATCCATAAACCAACACAGGAAAGACATGTGGCACCATGAAACTACACGGTTCACCACACAGGCCAGAGCTCAGAGTGCTTCCAGACTTAACTCTGGCTGATCCTTGTCTGACTGCACTGCTTGTGGTTTGGAGTTCATGCATCTCGTATTTAGTAGAGGCATGAAGTGAAGGTGTGTTTAGGTTCAGTGCTGCTTCACATTCCTTCCTCGTTGCAGTAGGAACTTCAGCAGCGATCATTCATTCATCTAAAGGATGATGTGAATGATTGATCCACCTTCAGGTGGAGTAAACACACACTAAGGTACTGAAACGTCCACTAGACGTGTGATATGTGGTCACCTTGGACAGGTGATCCTCTAACAGAGGAGACAGACTGACTCAATAAAACAACTTGTATTGAGAAATTCTACATTACACACCGTATGCTATTTAATAAAGTACAGAGAAACAATAATATGTGCAATGTACTGTATATCTAATGTATATAATATATTGTATATGCAATGTACTGGATATGTATATACAGTATATTGTGGTAGTGCTGTATATATACTATATTGTAGTAATGTATAATGTATTGCATATGTAATGTACTGCATACATACTGTAATTTGCTGTATATGTATTGGAGTAGAAATGTAAGTATAATGTACTGTTTGCATAATGTTCTCTTTGTGTAATATACTGTAAATGTGATGAACAGTAATCCCTCGCATGTTCGCGCTTCAAGATGCACGGCTTCACTGCATCGCAGATTTTTTTGTAAGTAGTCATGTGATACCGTACACGCATGCTATTGGCTGACAGCATCCGTGTGTGGACTTCTGTGTGTTAAAGAAACACTTTTCTTTAACACAAAAGTGTTTTAAACAGTCTACAATAGTAATACAGATAGATGGTGGCTTAATATTAGTATGGGGAGGGTTCATAAACGTTTAAATTACCGTAAATAATAAGATAAATAGTTCTTTGCTATATCTCGGAATTTCATTTTTCACAGGTGGTCCTGGAACGCATTAACCACGAGAAACGAGGGATTACTATATTTATATTACAGCAGTACTTCATATATAATGTAACGTACTGTATACAGCGTATAGTGTACTGTATATGTATTACAGTAGTACAGAAATAATATACAGTGCATACAGTATAGTGTATATGTAATGCACTGTCACGTATGACAAAAGCATAATTTATGCAATATGCCGTATACATGACCTACTCTATATGTAAAGTACTGTATATGTATTGCAGAAGTACAGTATTGTGTATGTCATGTATTATATATGTAATATGTTGAATATATAATGTATTGTATATGTCTTGCAGTAGTACCGTATTTATAATGTATTGCAATAGTAATGTATAATTATGAATTCATGAGGCTATCTCTTAACCTCCGTAGCCGACTCTGTGCTCTAGGCTAGCGTCGACATTAGCCACAACCAGCCTGAGCTCTTGGCTCAGAGTGTGTGTTGGAGTTCAACTATTTCGTGTGCATCTTCTCCAGACACACCCGTGTTCTCTCCACCCAACAGAATGTATTTTGTTTAGGCAGAAACAAACAGATCTCGTTTCAGTGCTGGGGCAGTTTGACTTTGAGGACTCTTGTACAAATGCAAATAAGCTTTAACCAGATTTTGTGGTTCTCCATAGTCGTCCTGCACTGACAGGAGACACACCAACAGTATGTTATAGACGTCAACCTTCCAGGATCTGTTTTCTCTGAGGTGATTTTGGTTCAGAGAACCTCTGTGTGACAGATATGACAGGTGTTACCTCAGGGAGGAGGTCAGGTGAGGAGAATTCGGGCGGGTCGGGGAGGGTGAGGTGAGGTCAGATAAGCAGAGGTCAGGGGAGGAAACCTTTGCTCTAGGTTCAACATTTCCAGCATACCCAAAAGACAGATCACGCAAGCACAAGCAAACACATTAGCTGAGGTCCCTGAAATGTCAGAATTATGTACAGTTTAGACAGTTACCTTACAGTTTTGTTGTTATCTAACATTGTCCAATCATAAAAGTTACTTCACATGTGGCAAGTTGGTCATTACATCAGCAGACATTCGCTTGTTCTACTTTTACAGTTTAAGGTTTTTGTGTTTTTATTTATCTGACTCATTTTTAGTTAAATAATTAGAATGATTTTAATTATTTTCCTTTATTAATAATTGTTAATGACCAAACAACCTGATAACTAGCTGATGATAGCCTGTTGTTGGGCATTCTCTGGATGTTCATTATGTAAAATTGAACATATCAGTCATTGTTTTCTAGAAATGTTCTACTTTTATGCTAAATAAATAATAATAGTGTTGCTGACTCAAGATATAAATATACACAATAAGAAACAAATGAGATAAGATAAGATACAATAAGATGGACCTTTATTAATCTCACAGTGGGGAAATTCGACGACACCATCTCAATGTCTATTCCCTGGATGTTCACCGGCGTCACCAGGTAGAGCGCTCACCTGTGGAAATCCACCACCAGTTCCTTGGTTTTCCTCGTATTGATCTGGAGTTGGGTCCACAGTCCACAAAGTCCTGGCTCAGTTCTCTGAACTTTCTGTTGTCCCCATCAGTGATGAGGCTGATGATCGTAGAGTCGTCAGAGAACTTCTGCAGGTGACAAGAGGGGGCGTTGTAGGAGAAGTAGATGGTGAATAGGAACAGAATGTACGAAATGTACCTCCTGAGAAAAGGGGTCATGTTAGTGGGATGGATGCCAGTGTTTGGATCGGTTCCACTGTTTATAGAGGTGACAATGACTCTGATGAAGCTCTGCTGTTGGATTAACTCTATACCTGTCAACCCCTGAAGCTGGAACACAGTATTAATAGCAGTATTAATAGTAATAGCAACAATAATAGTAGTAGTAGTACTAGTCGTTGTAGTGGCAGTTGTAGTAATAGTAGTTGTAATAATAGTTGTAGTAATAGTAGTAGTCGTAGTAATATTAATAGTAGTAGTAGTAGTAGTAGTAATATTAATAGTAGTAGTAATAGTCATAGTAATATTAATAGTAGTACCAATAGTAGTAGTAGTAGTAGTAACAATAGTAGTAATGGTAGTAGTAGTAGCAGTAGTAGTAGTAGTAGCAGTAGCAGCAGTAATAATAGTAATAATAATAGTAATAGTAGTATTAGAGTAGTAATAGTAGTAACAATGGCAGTAATGGTAGTAGTAGTAATAGTAGTAGTAGTAGTACAATAGTAGTAATGGTAGTAGTAGTAGTAGTAGTAGTATTAATAGTAATAGCAGTAACAATAGTAGTAATGGTAAGAGTAGTAGTAGTGGTAGTAGGAGTAGAAGTAGTAGTAGCAGTGGTAGTAGTAGTAGTGGTAGTAGAAGTAGTAGTAGTGGTGGTAGTAGTAGTAGTAGTAGTAGTAATGATCAGTTCATCATAATCACATTTCATATGAACCTACAGTGTAGCTTATTCACCATTTACTTATCAACAGTGAGTCATTTTGAAAGTCTCATAGCAGAATTATTTACACATACAAACTGTAACACACAAATAAGCACATTAGATTAAAAAAAAACGTTATGTTGTTTCCTACATGTTTGCTTATATGTTAAGTTTACAGTACTTATAAATGAAGTCCATGCGCAGCATGGACTTCAAGGTCATCATCTCACAAAAGCATAGAAAAAATTTTGAATTGAGATTTGTAATCCTACATTTTTATAGTAAGGCAAGGCGAGCAGAAAACAAATGAGTGGCTGTACTTGACTGTGGATTGTAGTTTGCTGTCACTTCTTCTACGGCAGAGGAAGAAGAATCCCTGGGATCACCAGCGCCCTCTTCCGTAACGCAGGAGAACTGCGTGCCTCACTTTGTGCCTTTTTCCCAGTCATTTCAGGACCGCTCAACTCAAGAAAGACGTTACACACATAACAGTTGTTGACAAAAAACATAGATTTTTCTCTGTGCTTACAGGCCCTGAAAAATAGGCTTGAGTTGAAAAATAATTTCCCCAACGGGATAAATAAAGTCAATTACTTCTTCTTCAAGTTTATATTTTATCTTATTTTATGGAAGTTAATCCATCTACACCCAGTTTTAATTCATCATTGCGCTCCGTCCCCCTACCTTATTCACCCCCCACCCCATTTGACAGACTGGTTGCACTGCTAGCTAGACTCTCGCTATAAACTGGCGACAAAGTAGCAGTTCCTAATTGTTGAGTTTAGCACTTGGTGATTACAGGGGCTCATAAAATTTCCCCCTGCCCCCCCTCCCCGACAGAGGAACCCACTCCATCTCTCCCTCCATACTTCCACGGCCACACAGGGTGCCACAGCCAATCAGCAGGTCTCTTTTTCTAACTGTTTTTTTGTTTTATGGCCCAAAGAAGGCGGAGATGTCTGAACTCATTTAGCTAACGGAGAGTGCCTCCGATTAATGAGCCGTTTATGAGCAAAGTGGTGCGATGACACACACGACCAATCACTGTCAGCCATGGCAACAAAAGTTAGACTGCTAATAATTCAGAAACAGAAGGAGAACACCCCACCCCTATGGGTTCTACCAGTTTGATTAACTGAAGGACTTTAATAATGAAAGATAAACTAGAACCAATGAAAGTACAGACTAAGAGCTGCTCCTTCTCTCTAGAGCAGCAGGTAGATCTGCTATGAAAGTCAGGAATGTGACGCTAAACCTTCACATTAGCAGCTCGTCCTCACTTCTGTTCAGTAGACAGACATCAGAGCTGACATTCATTCAGGAACTAACTTCTATCTATCCGGTAGGAAGACCCTTGCTTGCAGGGACTGGGCTGATTTTATGCTACAAGTAAGGGTGTGTTTCAGCAATCAGCACATTTTTAGACATGAATTTGCAATAAATTTGTGTTTCAAATTATTTTTGCAAAACTGTCAACTGGTTAGAAAGAATATAACTTACAAGTTGCAGCTGCCAAATAAACCTAATTGACATTATAGACTGTGGACAACAGAGGCAGCAGTCTGGCTGAATAGACCCGAGGCAGGCAGTCTCTTTGTGAGTTGTTGGTCTCTGTCCGGCTGTGTGTAACGACAGGACCATTGTTGTGTGCGTCCATTGGCTGCTGACTGTGAACTTCAACATGCAGCGTGTGCGTCTGTATATCTGTCAGAGGATCTCCTCTGTAATTTCATTCCAACTTTTACACAAAAGACTTTCTGAGATTCTCAGGAGATCCCAACAACAGGCTACACAGATGGAAAAGTTTTTTGGTAATTTGACTTTAGAAAAACAGAACATCACAACTGCAGTTTAAATGAGAAGCTGGCAACACGTTATGTAGCCCAGCTTTCCCTCTAATTTTGGCGGTGGGTGAATGTTTTCTTTTTCTTTTGGTTCCATTTCTAGCCTGGTTTGATTTTTTCCAGTTGCGCTCTTGTCCAGGTTGGAGCACAAAGAGCCATTTTATGGATATGAGAGCTCCTGCTTGTATTATTGTTCTGATAAAATCAGAAGGCCGTGCAGCAGTGGCGGGTTTAGGCCTAATGGATCTGGAGGAAAACACTTGTGTAGTGGTTGTATAGCGTCTTTGTCAGTGGGCTCCTTCAGTCCAGGCTGAAGATGTCTTTTCATTAGTTTGGGGGTGCTGGGCCTTATTGTTGTGCTAATCAGGCACAGATGTGGACACCCCGACTCCAGAAAATCATCCAAGCAGTCTTGACAGCAGACGCCTCTCAGGAGGGTTGGGGGGTTTTGGAAATCTGGTGGGACCATTATAATTGTTTTTGACAGGGATCCAATCCAGATATGTGCGTGCGTGAAAATGAACCAAGCTTGAGATGTCAGCCTCTGAACTGAGATATTTCTGATGGCCGTGAGGAAGGAAGAGACAGGTTTGTCTTGTCAGGGATGGGGAAGAGATGATGGTGGTTTGGGGGTTTAGATAGATGGGAGAATAGTGGGAGACAAAGATTTGGGCATGAAGGTTTAGGGAGGTGTCATATTATTAGGGTTCTTCTTTCCAATGGGGGTCACATGCCTATATGATGCTTGATACTCATTGGCTGATGAAAAGTCATGAGAGTAAACACGTCTAGAATAGTTACATTCCTTAACTTAAGTAAAATATAATTGTCCAGTAAATGTGATGGAGTAAATTTACTTCCCACCCCGACAGGATCCTAAATTTTAATGGTTCCTGCATTCAGAATGCAGCTGAAGCACATTCCTACGTTTACTGCTCAAACGCCCGGCCAATCACCATCCACAATAAACTAAACCATCCACTCTCATTCCAGCTTGACCAGCTTTAATTAACCCTTTGTGTGTCCGATGATAGTAAAGGGAGCCTGCTCCGTGTCGGGGAATGAATGAGTTGATGCCACAGAGACAGTGGGATTAAGAATATCTCCCCCAGAGAGGGATGGGGGAGGGAAGGAGGCGCTGACTGTTGAGATTAACACCTCGGTTTGGTTTTCCCACATGGCCTCTCAATCCCTCTGGAATGCTGCATCACTGTCCCTTCAGACTAATGTCTTTCTGACAATCACATCTCATTAGAATATGAGTCCTGAATGGGTCACGGGTTTGTTTCGGTTCCTATGTGAATGAGCTACAGCCTATTGCATTAACAGAATCATGTTAATTATTAATCTGAATGGGTTTGGGTGATAATCCAACAGAATTCTTTACAAATGTGTGTATAGAGATGTGCAACATAGCTACACAATGTGTTGAATTATGCCATATGTATATCAATAATGTGCAAAATATCCCCAGAGATCAGTCAAGTTTTAGAAGAGTCTTTAAATAAATATAATGATGAGAAAATCTGTTTCACTACATATCAGCAGGTGTGTATGGAGATTGTTGCCTACCTTTGTATTAATACAGCCTCCCAGTGGTTTCCTCTTGTTGTTTCCTTTATCATGTTTGCGATTCCTAAGGTAGTCAGAGGTGCCTTCATGTCCAGGACCACACAGGGTAATGTTCCATCAAACTCTCCCACCTCATCAACTTCATACACAAGTTCATTTTGTTTACAGTAAACACATATACCACAATGTTTTAGATTTATGGTTTATTTTTTCATAGACTTGCTTTGTTTGTATGGAGTGCACGCACATTTATACTGATGGGGTATTGTTCTTTACACGAAGACTTTCTTTGTCTCTGAATTGTGGTTGGTGGGTGGTTGCTTCAGCAAAGATGTGCGGCTGAGAGCTGAGAAGTCTTATGTACTGAAGAAGTAGGAAAAATGTACTGCAGACCCCTGCCTGATGACACATTTACAGGTAGCTCCATCCATTTGCAGATCATCTGCGTATGTTTAGAAGTCAGTCCCTTGATAAATCTCAGTTTTAGAGGTTATTTCAGTTACACAACTCTCCACACACATTTGCAAATGGTCTAAAGACAGAACCCAAGCAATGTGTATTTGCCATGAAACAAATGTCATTGATGTCTTCCGTGAAAAGTTATTGGCTCAATAAAAAGTCCGGTCAACATGTATCCAGTTTTCTATCCGCATCATTTGAACATGCTTGAATTTAAGTCAAATATTAAGAGTGATTAAAAAAAACAACTGGATTAATCCATTTGTAAAAGGTCTCTGTTTTTATGTCAGCATTACTGGCAGTGATCTTTAATGTGATCGATCAGTTGATATTGAGATGTTGCCCCCAGTGTCACTGGGACATCACTAAGCAGTGGGCAAATGAACGACCACAGGCACTAGAAGTATGAGCTTAAGGTTTAAAACCCTCATCGTCGAACATCCCATTGTCTGCTAAATCCAACCTACCTTTAAAAGAAGCCTTCTCTAAGCCCTGCAACAATGTGGCCCATAAGACCCCCTCCCATAAGAAAGAAAGATCCCCTCTCTTTTTTTACCCAAAGCTCTTTCACTCCTGATGAATGCCTGATCCTCTGGTGTGAGAAGCTCTTAATCAGGGGCCAAACAGTGAGCCCCCAGATCCCCACTTTTTGACAGAAGACCTGATCTAATGCGTTGAGGATGACTAGGATGGGGGGCAGGCAGCCTGATCCAGGAGATTACTGAGAGAGATCCACCCTGAGATGAGGTCTTGTCATAGGGAGGAAGGAGGAAGAGGGAGATGGAGGCTCGGATGGATGGAAGGATGGATTTTTTTAATGTGATAATTAAATATATCACATCAAAAAAAATAAAAATAAAAAAAAATAAAAAAAATAATAATTATATATATATATATATATATATATATATATATATAATAAACTGACTGTTTTATATATATATATATATATATATATATATATATATATATATATATATATATATATATATATATATATATATATATATATATATATATATATATATATATATATATATATATATATATATATATATATATATATATATATATATATATATATATATATATATATATATATAAAACAGTCAGTTTATTGACTCTTGTGAGACTTCAGTTTGTGTTCATGAGTACAGTGAAGATTTGTGGAACCCCACCCCACCCATCCACGTTGCAAAAAACCATGACCTGAGTACTCGGATGTAAAGAAAGCAGACATTTATTTCTCTCTTCATTCTATTTATTCTTTTGGAATGAAAGAAGCAGAACGGACCAGGCTATAAAAGTCAACAGGGTACCGGCAGAAAAAGAAAGCAGTGGAGTAGTCACGCAGCGATGTCTCCACCAAGGCCTGGAGTCCCTGTAATTCACTGGAGACGCGTCCAGACTCAGACTCGTAGCCCTGTAATCACGACCTACAGGACAGACGGTCCCTGTGAGGACGTTCTGTATCTGCTGGGTCCAAACTTTCAGCTGGATCCGAAAGTCTCTTATGTGGTTTTTGTGTAATCTGACCGACCAACCACCAGACCAACCGACCAACTGACCAACCACCAGACTAAATGACTGTCCCACCAACAGACCGACCGACTGACCGACCGACCAACACACCAACTGACTGACTGAGTGATCACCAACTACACCAACTGAACAACCGACCAACCACCACACCAGTTGAACAACTGATCAACCACCAGACCAACCAACTGACCAGGCAACCGACTGACTGACCAAGCAATCAATCAAATGATGAACCTACCTACCTACCTAACCAACCAACCAACCAACCAACCAACCAACCAACCAACCAACCAACCAACCAACCAACCAACCAACCAATCAACCAACTGGCTGACGAAACTAAGGAATTCCAGGTAAAGCCAGTCAATGTTGTTTTCAGACATTTGAGGGGAATGTGAAGAATGTGAAGAATCAACAATAACACAAACATAAAATCTATTTAGAATTGTCAGCATTCTTCATATAAAAGAATAATCTGCTTTCATTTCAACACGTTTTAAAATGTGCAACGTGTTGTTAACATTCATGACACACTTTTGAAAATAGATTTTAAAGGATTTTGTTCTCACGGGAAAAGACAATGGCTTTAGTGAATCACTCTGAATGTTTTTTAATTTTTATTTTTAGGTGACCTATTTAGATAATTTTATAATAATAATAATAATTATTATTATTATTATTATTTACTATTATTATCAAAATTATTATTATTATTATTGATAATAATAATAATAATCAACAACAGTATTATTATTATTAAATAATAATAATAACATTGTTCTTGTTGATGTTGTTGGCCGCTAACAAACTAAAGAAAGGTAAAGGAAACGTTCTCCTGCTCTGCGTGTTGGTTAGGTATGTGTTCATGTCTATGAGGGCACGTAGTTTATGAACATGTATGCGTCGTTAGAGCTGGTTGCCTGGCAACAGCAGGATCCAAACACAGGGAGTGCTGGACCAGGATGTCCACGCAAACCGTGTTTGGTTTACCTCCATGCTGCGCCTGAGTGAAGGCAGACTCCTGACGGCCGTGATCTGGAGGATATCCGGTAGCGTGTTCCATATGGAGGGAATTATTCATGATTACAGTTCAATAAACAGAGAGAGGCTGGAGAGTGATCTGTGATCCGACTCTTCTTCCTGGCCTCCTCTGTTTTCTCTGTTCTTCTCTTCTTTCCTTCCTCCTCTCATATCCTCTCATATTATTAGGTGCTCCTTGTGTCAGGATAGTTTCCACACCTGCTATTCTTCCGTTTTTCCCTTCAGTGCCTCCTTAAACGTGCTCGGATTAAATTGCCTAAAGTTATAAATGACAGAATTCCTCAATTTTTCTGATTAAACTCAATAATGTCTTACAGTTAGTAACTAGTTAGTTAGTAGTTTAACTCGGATCCAGGTTGATTTGCATGAATACATGCATTATTTACATTTGAACTCAGCACTTTGACCTATAGATATTTACCGTGTGGTATTAGGATCAGGTTGGGGCTACATTTTCCACCACAACAAAACAATGATGAAAATGTTTTAATTTTGACACACATTAATAATCCAGTGACCATATATTTGACATTTCATTAATTATTAGCCTTTCATTAATTATTACAAATTAGCCTAACTAATCTGTGTCCATTTAACACATTTTCATTGGTCAGCTTCATCTTCAAAACAACATAATGTGAAATTAGGCGTCCCTCAGGGAAGCACAGCCTCTAAGGCGGCCCAGACTCTTCATCATGTGACCTACACCACCAGCCTCCTGATAGGCTGACTTTATCATGTGACTCAAAGACAGCTTGCCTCTAGAACCTGGATCACAATGGTCTCCTTGTTAGTCTGATATTTGTTCCAGAACAACCAGATTTCACTGATAGTGGGTTTCTTTAGGATCCCGATCGAGATAAATTTGACAGCATTCAAAGAAAATTCCTGTTTATTTAAAGACCACTATAATCTATTAGATGGAGATTTGACCGTGTTATATAATATTTTATCCTGAATTGTTGCATCATTGTTGCATCACACTGTGATGAAGTGATGATGCTTTGTACTGGATTCATTTCCATAATGACGGATCAGGATTGGTTGATCCATTAGAATGAATCTGCATCTGATTAGCTCTCCACAGACGGCCCTTCAGTCTACAGCTGGAGCTGCTGGGGCTGAAAGGACTTCTATTGATCATTATTTGTTCTGTATTATAATCCCACCTCACCCAGGAGGAGGAGGAAGAGGAGGATCCTCTGGTTTGACTGCTGGAGGTTATCATTGCTTGTTTCAGCCATGGCACACACCCCAGATGCTTCAAAGAGTGTGCCACACACACACACACACACACACACACACACACACACACACACACACACACACACACACACACACACACACACACACACACACACACACACACACACACACACACACACACACACACAGGCAATCAGCCAGCCAAACAAATAATTAACAAAGTCAGTAAGATTAATTTAAACTGCAGGGTTCAAGCAGGGTTCAGCCTTCTGTTTTTGTGTGTGTGTGTGTGTGTGGGGGGGGGGGTGGTGAAGCTGCCAAAGAATAAAAGGAGAAGAAATGAGGTAAAACAGTGGCTGCCATTGATATCCATCATCATGTGAACAGCTGTGTGTGAGTTTGTTTGTGTGTGTGTGTGTGTGTGTGTGTGTGTGTGTGTGTGTGTGTGTGTGCGTGCGTGCGTGTGTGTGTGTGTGTATGTGTGTGTGTGTGTGTGTGTGTGTGTGTGTGTGTGTGTGTGTGATTATATTGATCAACTACATTACTAAAGTAAATGTTAAATCAAAGCCGTATCTTCACAGAACCACAGCCGCTCCTCCTCTGGATCTTCTCCAAAGCCTTACGGGTTCTTCCTGCTGCCTCCCAGCTCTCCAGCAGGTCCTGTGAGCTTGAAAGCTTTTCTTTGACCCACTAATGGACACAACTAAATATAACAATCACCACCGGCATAGGTGTCATCAACACACCTCGTGCAAAACACACCGAGAAAAGATCCACGAAACAAGACTGCAGACCTGAACATGGAGATCACGAGGAAAAGGATGGATGGATAGAGTACCACTACGGTGTAGTTACTAGTTACTACACTGTCCATCCAGCACTCATCCTCCATCAACCATCCACCCAGTAGTACTAGTAGTATTACAAAAAGCAGAGGAATGAATACTACTGTAACCTGGTAATCTGTCCCGTACAGTAGCTGACATGACCCAGTGGAAACTGTGAATTTAAAAACATTGGATGTAATCCAGAATAATCTTACGTTTATGTTCTCACCTGGAAATGTCCTGTAAGCATTTTTCACATGAAACTGCTATGTTAGATTTAATTTTCTACAACACTTTGAACGCTGATATGGGCTGATATTCAATCTGTATTTTTATAACGATTTTTTTTTCTTTTTTCTTTATATATTCTAACCCTAACCTTCAATATTTCAGAAAAACATTCTGATCCTTTAGGAGAAATCTGCTTCTGAATCAAATATGCAGAATTTTATGACTTGTTGCAAATTTTAAACCAATTCATTCCATTTCAGATGTTCAGGGTTCCTGCAGTACGACCCTCCTCTTCACCCTCTCCACCCTCACCCTCTCTGGGTGTCTTTCAGCTCAGTGTTTTGGCAGCAGCCTTCCGTGCATCACAAAGCTTCTGGCTCGTCCCATTGTGTTGCAAACATTGCAGGTAATAATTAACACAAACACACAACAATGAGAGCTTCAGCAGTGGCATGGGAGTCAATAGTCCTGAGGTCAGGCGAGGCAGAACCCCACCCCCCCGCTGACCTGGGATCCCTGAGAGTTGAAGGGTTTCAGCTTTTCACCTGAAGGTCTCAGGATCCTTCTCACGCTGTTCACCTGTTCCAGGGGTGTTCTGTTCTGTATATCTGATGTGTATAACCTGACATGATGTGTGTAACTATACATTTGCCCCAAATGGAGGAGTTTAGGTATCTTGGGGTCTTGTTCACGAGTGAGGGAAGGACAGAGCGTGAGATCGACAGACAAATTGGTGCAGCGGTTGCAGTCATTGTGTAGGTCTGTTGTGGTGAAGATTTACCGATTCCCACTCTCACCTATGGTCATGAGCTTTGGGTCATGACCGAAAGGACAAGATCCCGGATACAAGCAGCTGAAGTGAGATTCCTCAGTAGAGTGTCTGGGCGCACCCTTAGAGATAGGGTGAGGAGCCCCATCACCAGGGAGGAGCTGAGAATAGAGCTCGATCGGAGCTAGCTGAGGTGTCTTGGGCATCTGTTCCGGATGCCCCCTGGACGCCTCCCTGGGGAGGTGTTCTAGCCATGTCCCACGTTGAGGAGACCTCGGGGAAGACCTAGGACACACTGGAGGGACAATGTTTCTTGGCTGACCTGAGATTACATTGGGATCCGCCCGGAGGAGCTGGAAGAGGTGTCTGGGGAGAGCGAAGTATGGGCATCTCTCCTGAGACTGTTGCCCCCGCGACCCGGCCCCGGATAAGTGGTTGAAGATGGATGAACGGATGAATGGATGGCTGGATTATTGTCTGAGCGTCTGGTCAAACACATCCGATTCTCGTCTTTTTAATTATAACACTGGGTTTATCCGTACATGAGGAGTACTTAGCAAACTGGAGAATCTCTGGAGTGACTAATAAAGATAAAAAACGCCATGCTGGTATCATTCTTGTGTGGATTGTGGTGGAGATGCCTCACTAAACACAGAGATTTAAATGTGAATAGGACCTGATGTTCCCATAATGTGTTCCTGCTGGGACCAAAACTAATGAGGGAGCGGCCACACCTCACACATTCCTCCTGACCTTTATCCCACCTCACTTTCCCTCTGCTTCCACACACACACACACAAACACACACACACACACACACACACACACACACACACACACACACACACACACACACACACACACACACACACACACACACACACATAAACACACACACAAACACTCTTAACCTTACCTCACCCGATGATTATCATTTGCCCCTCGACTCCCCTCCCCAGTCTGTTATCAGCTGTCAGGCACCAGCCAGCCCTGCTGTTCCCCATTAGCAGTGAGATCAGTATGCAGTGGGCGACAATGCTATCTGGACCTTGGGGCACCGGGAGGGTCGAGACGGATCCCCCCCATATCTCTGATGTCATCAGATAAAGAGGTGGGATGGAGGGTCCTGCTGTGGTTAGAGGGAGGAACCAAATGGAGTTCTTTGATTCTATGACAGAGAATTTAGCCCTCACAGGTCACATGACCCAGATCTGTCAGGTGTGTGCTACTCATGATATCGAGCTGATGGACGTCAGGTTTTTAGAAGCTCAAGGGGTGGGATGCACTAGTTTGGGGATCGCTAATTTCCTTTTGTAGAAACGGCCCACAGCTCCAGTCGGATCACACATCATGTACATCATGTAGTTTGTACATCAGTGTGTGTGTGTGTGTGTGTGTGTGTGTGTGTGTGTGTGTGTGTGTGTGTGTGTGCCAGCTGTGTACTGACCAGTCTGCGTGTATACTTGATGTTAAACTGATCAAACCATCTCCACAAGTCAGTGTGTAGTAGTTCTCTAGTTAATTGGGTTGTGTGTCGATGGGCTGTGAATAGCAGCCGTTATGTGAGGTGCCTGAAATCTCAGCTTTAGCTCATTAGCACAACAACAACTTGCAATAACATTAACACTGATGACCCCTCCCCAAACACAGGTATCTAATGTTAAACCTGACAGACCCACCCGAATGTTGTGCGACTCCACATTAATTGCAGTATCCCCACTGTGACTACAGTCATACGTGTGCAACAACAGGTTGTGATGACGTAGCTATAAATAACGAATGAACTGCCCAAGAAAATGTGGAAGAAGAATTTTTCTTTTAGCTTCACCTTTCTGTCTTTAAACATTGATTTTATCTTGATGAGTGGTATCTACACTGCCCCCAGTGGTTTCCAGTGGTACTGCTCCTAGTCAGCATCCACATGAACACGGAGAAAGGAAGGACGAGCCCTTGTATCCTGGTTGGACCTTTTTTTTTGGAGGGGGGGGTCAGAATTTTTTAAAATACATTTTCAAAGCATTAATGCACAATTGTACATTAAAAATATTTTTTTTATTTGAAAATCAAGCAACACACTCCCACCAACCCAGCACCTCTCCTCTGACACTACATACAGGCATATAAATACACAGTATAAATGAACACAGTAAAGATTAGCCTAAAACACACACTTGCGCAAACAAAACCAAAATAAATAAAATATTAATAGTAATAAAAATGGTGGATACATCATTGGTGGCTGGTTGCATTCCAGACATGTAAAACGAGGATAGAAGTATAATCATGGGAGTGTTTGTAAGTCTGTAAATTTGACTGGTATGTATTTAACGTGAAGCATTAATGCTCCTGACCTCATTCTGCCACCCCCGACTACAACTACATTACCACCAGCTGTTGTCTGCTTTCTCCACGTACTTATTTTACCTTCTAAACATCATCCCCTCCATTCTGTCTCCTTTCTACTTCCATTGTGGGACCCTGACCCTGAAACACAGGCTCCTGACTCACCTGTCCACTCGTTTCCTTTAGATTTACCTGAACTGTAATCACACAGCTAAATCCTAACCTCACGCAAAACAAATGATTCTCACCACAGACTCTCATTTTATCACACACACACACACACACACACTCAGGTATGACACACACACCGTCCAGCAGCTCTTATCTGCTTTATGACTTCCACTCTGCCTGCTTTATTTGTGTACTTTGACTTTCGCTGTAAAGCCGTGTCTGACTCGCAGCCCCACAGCGCAGGGTCAAAGGTCAAATCTGGCCTTTATTTCAACACATTAAGTTTACTCTGCGCTCACTCATGGTGAGCACACTGTCCCACTGATAAAACTGAAGGAGGGTGCTATCTCTGTCCGGGGTTTTATGTGCAGCGGGGCGGAGATCGGTCAGGTTCCTCCAGCGTCCTGCGGCTGGCGCTGCTACAGCAGGTATCATGTAACCGCGTCTGAATCCGGGCCAGGACCTTTGTACGCTGTGATTGCCCTCTCTTTCTGGCACATCCTGTCTCTGTTCACAATAAAAGCTGTCATGCAGTCCATCCCTGAAGGGTCCTGAGGGGCTGAAGTGACTTCTGTGGAGCTAAAGCACATTTATCAGCACCAACGTTAGCCACAGCCAGCTGGAAAGACATGGAACTCTAAGTGTATTATCTGTTACAGGCCAGAAGCAACACTACAACCACCGACTCCATTAGCTCTACATAAATCTACTTTTACAAGTTTACAACTATATTCTGAACAAAAGTAGGTGGACACCCAAACACTCCACCTCTTGTGACAGATGAATCCATGACTCCAACATGTTGGACATTTTGTTCAGATTTAAATCAGATTTTGGGTCCTGACTGAAGGCACAGGTTGATTCCGACTGCTGCTATATCAGAAACGAAAGAAAAACATGTGTGGCTTCAAAAGGTTAATTCAAAGCAGAGAAACTGGTGTCTGAAAAAGAAAAAAACTAATTTATTGTTCTTAATATTCTCATAAGTATGATGATGATAATCATGTGTTTCAAAAGCAATAATAAAAGCTTCTTGTAAGGATGAAGAGCGGCAGCAACAGAACAGGAAAAGAGTCTCTTACTGTGTGAAAAATAATGAAATAACAGATAAGTTGAAGCGTCTTTTTGAATTTTTTTATTTGAATTTGTATACTTTACCAATTCCTGAAGGGAAATATACTAATCAAATTCATGGTTATGAATTAGCACAGCGTTAAAACCAGTCAGGATGGAGGGATGCATGATTTGCATGATCACAATGTTATCATTTTATTCTCATTATCAGCTGTTTTTTTTTATTATCTCCGCTGTAAACCGATGTCGGACGTTAGTCTGCCACTCCACTCTCATTAACTTCCCTTTGCATGTGTGTAATGTGTGTCTCCACATAACACATAACTCCACATGCCTGGCTATGATTAGTAACATGTTTATAAGCTGAAGCAGGAATGAGAGGTTGAGGTTGTGACGATAACAGGCTCATCCTGGCTCCTGCTGATACCAGGGTTCTGATCCTGATCCTGCTTGGTGGGATTCTGGGCTCTTCTCCGATTTCTGATGCTGTTTAAAGGTTGTGGCTCTGAGTATTCAGCCACTTAGACTGCTTTTCAGAGCCCCTTAATGCTCTGTTTACATAGACGGCAATTCACCCCATAAATCCTGAGGCCTCATAAAGGTGCTGAAGGTGATTTTGTGGATGAAATTTGGAGACTTCTGCAAAATAATTTTAAAAATGGGAAGAAAAAAAAAGGCTTCCAGAGGAGGATTGGAGGGAGAGAGAGAGAGAGAGAGAGAGAGAGAGAGAGAGAAGGGGATCCCGGGCTTTTTTATTTGCCAGGGATGGGGTGGTTTTTTTTTTTTTTCTATGTTGGGGGGTGGGGGGGTGGCAGGGGGAGACAGAAGCGCACTCCTCCCCTCTCCCTCCTCCTGTCTTCCCCTCCTCCTCCTCCCTCCTGCTCCCCTGGCCTCTCAGATCATTGTTGTTGTGACTGCCGTCCGAAGCCCAGCAGTGTGCGGTAGGAGGTCGGTGTGTGAAGGACCCAGTCTCCTGCTCCCCCCCCCCCCTCTCTCTGATTCCAGTCGGACCGAGGAGGCTGAGCTCCACATTTCCTGCGGCAGGGCTCGGATTCCACGGGATACTCTCGCCGCGGAGGGAGAAGCGCTGCGTAAAGACGCATGTGAAGAGTTACCCAGGGGCCAGAGGAGGCTCTCCGCCGCGGGCACGCTTCACCAAACCGACTTCCATCGTGATCGGTTACTGTTCCCACTCTCTCATCGGATTTGTTTGTCGTTAAATGACTGATTTTTATCCGCGCAAAACCCACGCTTTCGCTCCGTGTTTGGTTTTCTTTCTCGCCATGGATTTAACGTCCTAAGGGCTGCAGCGGACTTTGCCCGGCGGGTCAGAGCTCCTTGCGCCGGTCTCCAGGAGCCCCGGCAGCTGTCGTTCGTGTTCCAAAGGGGGGCTGTTTGATGGATTTATAGCGTTGTTCTGGTTGGACACACACAAAAAAAACAGAGACCCGCTCACATGCGCATGAGGAAAAGGGATACAGCAAATGAGGATTTCTGTGTTCACTTGTGTCGACTGGAGAAACGTGTGACTTCTACCCGGGTTCCAGTCATCACAGCGCGGACAGACCCAGAGGAAAGGTGGGTGATTGTTGGTTTGCGGGGTGTGAGTCAGATTAAAACCCCCCGCAGTCTCAAACTTTCCGAGCGCTGAGTGGTTTATTAGTTTTTTGGTTGTTTTTAGAAGTTCTGGAAAACCAAATGGGATACCTTTTCAGAGACAAGAAGAGTACATCCTCACAATTCCACCTTAACATTTTGAACTAAAGCAGGTGAGGTCGTTTCCCAACGGGATTCAATGAGAGAAAGTAAAGTTCTACTCATCAGACCCCCCCCCCCAAAAAAAAATCCCCACATTAAACACCCAAACAGGACTCATCTATGCTCACACACACTCATGAGGTGCCTGATGACACACACCTCTCAGATAACACCAATCAAACCTGCAGTCAAATACTATGTAAATATCTGCCTGCTTTATTTTACGCATCCATTGATCCCAGGACGCGTCGGACTCCGATCTGATCGAGCTGATTGATTCCGATCTGATCGAGCTGATTGATTCCGATCTGATCGAGCTGATTGATTCCGGTCTGATCGAGCTGATTGGCTGACGCCAGTACGCGTGCCAAACACTCAGGACCCACAGCCACTCCACGATGGAAACACGAAAAAAGGAACAAGTGTGACTGGTGTTCTGGCAGCATTAAGGTCCAATGTGAAAGAAATAAGCATATGATTGGTTTATTAAGATAATTTATGTGGAAAAAAAATGTAGAGTTTATTTACAGATTTATAAAGTCAGGCTGTACAGTGACGTCTTTGACTGAAGAGGAGAATCCACGAGTGTTTGTGGCTCCAGCCGAGCGCAGCAGCAGCTGGAGTGGAAACGTTTTCCAGACCTTAATTGAGAGGGAGAATACGTTTCATTCAAGCTGGTGTGTGTGTGTGTGTGTGTGTGTGTGTGCGTGTGTGTGTGTGCGTGTGTGTGTGTGTGTGTGTGTGTGGGCGCGGTCTGCAGGCGTGGAGAGCGGCACCGGGGTCTGGCGCCGGAGCGCATTTGGCCCAACTCACAGGAGAAAATTCGCTGTCAGTTACTCCTTTATTCTTTGTTGGTTGTCAACATGAGAGCAGAGAGAGTTTACTGCGATGCTGCTGCGCTTCAATCCGGATTAAAACGTCGTTAACATGTCTTTTTTACATTGGGGTTGGTCCGTTTTTACATGTGAATGCACAGAACACACTGCCTGCAGCGGATTGGGAGTATTTTGAAACTGTGATTTTATAGTGATGCACATCAGAGTAAAATACAAAAGATTTATTATAAATATACTTATTTAAGTTTGGAAACTTTGCTTGGGAAAGTTTCTTGTGCAGGTAGCCTTCCTAAGGAACAAGACCGGTAGACTAGATGTTGGCAGAAACCTTTGGAGATGTCAAAGTGGCATTTGATGGTTTTTTTTCTTCTTTTTTAAATTTCTCTGATGATCTGTGGACCAGGCACTCAAACAGTCAGTCAGGTTTGTTGTTATCTCACACGACAAGAAGACTTCATGTCGATGGTTGTTCCACCTCCGGTCCTGAAGCTGAAGCCTCTCGTCGGCTGCCATCCCATTTTCTCTGCTGCTCCTCTGCATTCTGCAGCTTCCTGGCAAGTTTCAAGTGTTTTTCTAGCGAGGGTCCATTATCCCCTGTTAGACATAGTGCTGTCCATTGACAAAGAGCAGGCGACAACAGTCCTGCTCCGTGTTCAGGAGGTTGTAGAGACTGGAGAGTATCAGGCAGACCAGAGGTACCATCAACAGAATCTTAATAAGAACTCAGAAGAGTATTAATTATTTGTTGGGATGCTTGTTAGTGTTTTTTGTCATCTAGTCTCTAACTGAGTTGGTGTTCTTGTGTCTCAGATGTCCTAAAGAGTCCAGTCGGACCATCAGGTAACCTCTTGTGCTTTATTTCCCCCAACAGGAACCAAGTTTAAGGACACTGGGTCCGAAGAATCTGATGCCAGGGATTGGGCTCTGAGGCCAAGCCCAGGCTTTCAACGTGAACTTTTAATCTCAAGACACACGTCACGGAGAAGATGGCAAAGGTCTGCATCTTCTGGGTGTTTCTGCTGTGTTTGATGGAGGAAGTCTCTGCCAGGACCGTCGATGAAGGAAGAACCAGAGGTAAGGCGTACATCTGGGTTCCTCTTTATTTTATAGGAGAAATGCTTCTCTCAGTCCACCTTCTGTTAGAGGGATGGGTTCTAGGATGGTAAAGGGAAGAGAAGAAGTTAAGGGAAGCGAGTGTAGTCTGGCTCTGGATGGCGTGAGGAAGGGGGGAAAAGTGCTTGGTGTTTTTGTAAATGTCCCGGCCTGATCTGTTCAACACCCCCAAGCTCGGAAGTGTAAATCTCCTTCGCTGCATGCCAGCTGTAGAGGATGAGGATGAGGATGAGGATGAGGATGAGGAAGGGGCTGCAGGGCTTTTATTTCATGCATGACAAAACAGGAGCCAATGCAAAAAGTTAGCTATTGTCAGCTGTGAAGTTCGCTGGAAGATGAAGCCGTGATCTACGGAATCGTTCATGATCAGAACGTCTTGAGGAGCAGATTCACCTGAGAGCCGACCGGTTCCAGATTAAAGGATTCCCCTGACGTCCTTCTAAGAATGTGTAGATTGATGAAAGACAAAGTGGATTCTTGCCCCGGAGGCATCGGGCGCAGAACGTCTGTCTCTTTCCTGTCTCCGTGGCCCCTCTTCTGAAGGGGCCAGCCGGGGCCCGCGGCTACAGGAAGGGTCTCAGAAACCAACTTTAAGACTTCTTCTTAGGACAGGAGATTGATAACGGGAGCTGTTGAGGCAGAGTCGCCCACAAACCTGAGATCATGAAAGAGTGGAGAGAAGGCTTCCTGCTTTTACGAGATTAACACGATCCAGTTGAGTCCTGGGACGCCTCGGTCTCCCCCAGCAGAGAAACAGATTCAGTCCCAGATGCAGTCACACTTTTCTGGGCTGTCTTAAATAAAAATATAAAGGGAAAAATAATTATTTCAAGAGATAGTTTTGGTTTTTATTATGTGATAAAATCTTTATTTCTGATTTCATTCAGGCTCAGAAGTAAACATGTAATGCTGTTAACCACATGCTGCTAAATGCGGCGATCGGACTCAAGCTATGTTTTTCTCTCGGTTTTGATTTCTCCCACATCATAAGGGATAATATGAACATTCATCTTCTTTCAGACCAGCTTCTACCAAAATAATGACAAGCAGCGTCAATTGAAGGGAATGTTTTGGTGTTTAACTTTAAAAAGCCTGGTGAAAACCAAATAGTTAATTATTGTAATGAAAGTGAGCACCGGGGAGATGAGAATGTGTCGGACGATGTCAACTTTTTTTTTTTTTTATTTGTGCACACAAGGAGTGTTTTGGCAGACGATCTGGAGTGCATCTGCTGGTCAGTGTTCAGGCCCGAGCCACCTGTTGGAGCGCTGAGCAGCTAAACAGTGAAAACAGACAGAAAGTATTCATTAGTGCGGAATCCTGTGGGACGCTCCACGAGGAAACCCTTCCACTGGCTGTTGATCAGAAACAGATTCTAGCATCACACTTCACTCCTTCCACAGCAGCTGGTTCCACAGTGTTGTTTCCATCAGCAGAGACACACACTGATGAGCCCTAACTATTCTCATGTAGTGTTATGTTAATAATAACAACATCAACAACAACTACAATAATAATAATAATATTAATATTAATAATATTAATAATATTAATAATATTAATAATATCTTATTATTAGTAGTAATATTAATGTTAATGATATTATTATTATTATCATTATTATTATTAATAATAATAGTAATAGTAATAATATGTTATTAGTAGTAGTAATATTAATGTTAATATTATTATTATTATTATTATCAATAATAATAATAATAATAATAATAATAATAATAATAATAATAATAATAATAATAATAATAATAATAATAATAATAATAATAATGGAGCATGACGACACAGAGCTGTCGCCTCACAGCAAGAAGGTTCCAGGTTCCAGTTTGTACGTTCTCTCTGTGTTTGTGTGGGTTCTCTCCGGGTTCTCCAGAAACATGAGGCTTTATTTGAATTGCTTGGTTCTAAATTGTGAGTGTGTGCATGAGTGGTTGTTCGTCTTTCGTGTGGCTCTGTGATGCTCGTCTGGAGCGTCTTCTTATTTTTTGACTGTAAGTCAGCTGGGATAGGCTCCAGCAACCCCCGTGATCCGCGAAAGTGGAAGAAGCGGTTTTGAAAATGAATGAATGAATGAATGAACAATGCATCGGTTCATTCATTGGTTCATTCATTCATTCTGTGTCGGTTCTCTCTGGGTTCCTCTGGTTGTCTTATGTCAGGTATTTTCCAGCATTAGGTTTTGATCAGGGACAGACTGAATGGTGTTCTGCTAATAGAGTTGCCCTGATGGAGACCGTCTTGTGGGGGTTCCGCTGCTGCGCCCCCCGTCTGGGGTATGAACATCCTCATTGTCTCGGCCGGTCGCCGCTGCCAAACCGGCCGACGGGCTGACCGAACGACCGGCTCTTACCAGCCGGCGGTGTGTTTGTGTTGTGTTGTGTTTTGTTTGCCCCCTCGCCTCTGGGTGACAATTCACACTCCACTGTGAGTTCAACTCCGGGGCACCGCGGGCACCGTCCAGTTCTCCACAAGTTCATTAGCACGGCCCCCAGTGTGACCGTCGCTGGTGTCGACTGGTTTACTGTGAACCCCATTAAATGGAAATCTGTCATCTCGTGCTTCTTTCTCGATGAATGTAGTTTTTCTTTGCTGGTTCCTGAGGGGTGTGTTTGCTCCTGAACCTCAACTCCTCGTCTTCTGGGTCATTCAGAGGAGCAACAGGAACAGATTGCTTTTCAGTCAGACTCCTATAGGAAGCAATCACACAGAAAATTGCCCTGGAAATTGCCCGCTGTAAGTGGCCGAGCGGCGAGCGAGGCCACGGTCAGGGTGCACAAACGTTCCCTGCGACGCTCCCGAGCGGACCATGAATGGCCGAGCGGCCCGTTGAATGGGTGGTACTGTGGCCGCTCGTGACGTGAGTGGTTCTGGGTAATCAGGGAACTCCATCAGCGGCTCCTGCTCAGGAACAGGACGTACTTCTACCTCAGAAGGAACTCTGTACTGGGACAGGTGTAGATGTTTTTACGGGTCGGTTGCAGGTCACGTTATTCTGTCAAAAGACCATCATGCATCTGTTGCTAGCTTAGTGTTAATAATAAAAGTCTAAATATAGACCCTGGTCAGGAGGTGGCTCATCACACTGTCATTCATGAAAGCTGATCTGACCACAGTGTCTTAATGTGATGACAAATGTCCTTCTACTTCTGCAGGTCTTCGGGTGTCCAGGCCCCTGATACTTCCAGGTTACCCAGAAAACACCACGGTGGTGGTGGGGGAGCAGACAAAGCTGCTGTGTAAAGTCCACTGGCCGGCGTCCACCAAGGTGCAGTGGCTGAAGATGGAGGCTGTGAAAGGGAAGAGCCTGGAAGAACCGCCTCGCCTCCGCGCTCTGACGGTGGGAACACAACTAGAATACAATGACAAACAACTGATGCACCTCCAGACTGATTGTGTTTTCATCCAGTTTGGCTTCTCCTCTCAGGCCCTGCAGAGCAAAGGCTCCAAGATCAACGTTCTGCATCTGTCCAACGTCAGTCTGGAGGATGCAGGAGAATACATCTGCCTGGCTGAGAACACACACGCGGGACAGGCGGTGCAGGCCATGCAGTCAGCTTGGCTGGAGGTTCTGCCTGGTGAGACACTCCAGTCACTATTACTTCTCTCAGCAAAGAGAAGTCTACATCCAATCAGTGTCAGTTTAGCATCAATTGTGTTCGAAGATGTTTTTTTTTTTTTTTTCTTCCACAGGTACCATCATCACCCAAACCGTAAACCTGGCTGCTGATGAAATCCCCACAGGTACAGCAATGGAGTACAAATTCAAAAAAATAAAATTACATGTTAATATTTTTCATGTTTGTTTTGCAAAATATTGAAGTTGATAGAGCATTTTGAGCATGATCTCGTGTTTCATCAACTGAGCCTTAACATTTGGTTTAATATATATATATATTTTTTTTTTTCCTTTCTCTAATTTGCATTATTGTACAAACTTTTTTCATAATTTGGAAAATTAATAAAAATACCTTGCCCAAAAAAAAAAAAAAAAAAAAAAATCTAATATAAGGATTAAAAAACTTAGTGAAAGTCTTACTGAAATAGTGTTAAATAAACAAAATGAGAAGATATTTTGATTGGGAGTAGGGAATAATTCAAGAATAAGTTTATTTTTCAACGTTGTGATTATAGTACAATTTTAAAAATACGATGCTGGCGGCCATGTTTAGTTTGGGTATCTTTAAGAAGTCCTAAAAGAGTGAAAACTGCATGAAACAAAAGTGAAAGTGGAATACTGGTGATGTGTGGATTCACGCTGCTGTTGCTGGAGGTGACAGACCGGTGATGGTCTGTCCGTCTGTGTGGAGTCCAGTCTGAACTCCCCCTCCCTCCACTCAGATTGGCAGTGAACCTTCACCACCCTTCAGATTTTCCCCCTGTCCAATGTCAGGCTGCAACATGTTCATTAGCTTCTCTCTCTCTTCCTTCACTGCTTTTCTTTCTGTGGAGCGCTCAAGAAAGAGAGAGAGGATGGTGTGTGGAGGAGGAGTGGGCCGGGCAGGGCCTCCTGGTCTCCATGGTGACCTCATTGTGTGTTTGTGGGGGGCGCTAGGAGATAATAGGCTTGGAAAACTTAAAGGTCGTAGGTTAGGGGATGCCTTTTTGGCTCGGAAGGGAGATAAAGAAATAAACACTGGTCAGAAAATGGAGGCAAAGAAAGAAAGCATGAAATGAAAATCACGGATGAACAAGAAGAGATAAAGACCTGACGGAATGAAAAGAAAAATAAATATTCAGTGTGTAAACGCTGTGTGTGTGTGTGTGTGTGTGTGTGTTGGTGTGTGAGCAGATGTTATGGAGGAGCTCAGTGAAGACACCACGGAGCATCTTCTGATAGAACCCGGAAACATCCTGAAGCTGCGCTGCGACATGAGCACCCGTCCCGGGATGGCGGTGAGCTGGTACAAGGATGGGAGTCGTGTTTTGGCCACGCCCCGCATCCAGATCCGCGGCGTCACCATGGAGATCACGGACGTGACGTACGAGGACTCGGGTGTTTACGTTTGTGTTCTCCGTGGAAGCAAAGAGCCTGTGAGGAACTTCACTATCACCGTGGCTGGTGAGGACAGAGCACCGTTTCACCAGAAGTCTTATCTAACGTTATTCACTGCTCATATTTACTCATATTTTATTTAGTCATGAAATTCACAGGTTTCACGTTTTAAAGGCAAATATTTTCTGTGTTTCTTCATTACGAACTTTTTCTTTTTGGATACTGATTCTTCATGTCGATTTCATTTGTGGTTTTTTTGCAGACTCTCTCGGGTCAGGGGACGATGACGAGGATAACGACTTGGAGGATTCATCTGCTGAGATTGAGAACGACCAGCTTTACCTCTCCAGAGGTCAGTCGTCCTGTTGGTGAAGCAGCTGAAACACGTGAAGCTCAGGAGCGTTCTAACTAACGTCTCAATGACCAACCACACAGGCCCCTACTGGACTCACATCCCCCGTATGGAGAAGAAGCTCTACGCCGTTCCTGCTGGGAACACGGTGAAGTTTCGGTGTCCTGCCATGGGCAGCCCCGTGCCGAGCATCCGCTGGCTCAAAAACGGGCGTGAATTTCGAGGAGAGCATCGCATCGGGGGCATAAAGGTGAGGAAGGCGTAAAGTTGGTGTTTCTTCCTGTCGTGCTGGATTCTGGTGATAATCTTCTAATGTCGTCGGGCAGCTGAGACACCAGCACTGGAGTCTGGTGATGGAGAGCGTCGTGCCGTCAGACAGAGGAAACTACACCTGTGTGGTGGAGAACAAGTACGGCTCCATCACCCACAGCTACGTGCTCGATGTCCTGGGTAAGAAACAGATGATCTGCAGTGTGTGTGTGTGTGTGTGTGTCCATGATGTGATGGGATGTGGACAGTCAGACTCAGTTTTCTACCTGATTTGTGACAGAATGCTGCGGTTTGTTTGTTCATTTGTTCGCTCCGCATTCACCACCGGGTCAGTTTCTGTCCCATCGGCCGCGGGGAGGGGGGGGACTAACGAGACTATTAATGAGATCAGAGAGCTCTTTGTCCGGCCGACAAAGAGCCATGTTCATGGAACTGTCTCTTCAAATTGGCATTTCCTACTCCTTTGCCAGAACACAAATGCATCAGAGATGAGAGCGACGACTGCTGGCCATATTTAGACGTCTGTTCTCATCTCTCCAATTTCTTCCCTATCCAGAACGGTCCCCCCACAGGCCCATCCTGCAGGCCGGCCTGCCGGCCAACACCACGGCGGTGGTCGGCACTGACGTCCAGTTCCACTGTAAAGTCTACAGCGACGCCCAGCCTCACATTCAGTGGCTCAAACACATTGAAAGGAACGGAAGTCGCTACGGCGCCGACGGGACTCCTTATGTTCAGATCCTCAAGGTTGGTGACTTCAGACGTGAGATTAGAAGCTACAAATCTCTAAACAGTAGTTGTGTGATTGATGCGTACGAAGTGTTTATGCCGCTTTGTCCTCGCCGTTGCAGACTGGGAGTCTGAACATGTCAGAGGTGGAGGTGCTCTACCTGTCCAAGGTGACCATGGAGGATGCAGGAGAGTACACCTGTCTGGCTGGTAACTCCATCGGATTCGCCCATCAGTCTGCCTGGCTCTCCGTCATCTCAGGTAACCGGTTCGAGCTGCTCTCTGTAGAGTCTTAAAATATCTGATGGCTTTAGGCCAGAGGAGGATTTTAAATATGTTTGTTAAAGGTTTCTCACCAAATACTAATCCAGAGATGTTTGAGAGAAAATGACCGTGTCATCAGCAAATGTGGAATAATTAAACATTGATCAACAGGCAGAGAGAAAGTTTAAATGGCTTTTAAATTCCTAAATAATAGATCCAGGGAGTGAAGCAGGCTTTTTGAAGAGAATTTGAATGTTAGTTTTTTATTTTCACCATTGGGGTAGATGGTTGTAAAAATGTTGCACATCTTCCTGTAGAGGAGGAAGCAGCTGACGCTATGGACACAATGGAAACCAAGTACACCGATATCATCATCTACGCCTGCGGGTTCCTGGCTCTCATCATGGCCATCGTCATTGTGGTGTTGTGCCGGATGCAGGTCCACCCGAGAAGGGAGCCCTTTGACGCCCTCCCTGTCCAGAAACTCTCTAAGTTTCCTCTTCGCAGACAGGTATATAGCACAAAGCATCATGCAAACTCAAATGTGATTTCTCTAATGGGTTCCTGAACCCACCTCTGTCAAAGGCTGTGGTCTTCTACTGAGAGGTTTTTTTGGGGGAAAGTAGTTGTTTCCAGTGTTCAATGAATGCTGGGATAGGGTGGGCCACGAAGAACTCCCCCTTGGAACTGTGAAAAGAAGGAGGCCTTGAGCTGCTGTGATGCCAAACACAGCCTTTGAGTGATGCAGCGAGCTGAAGTGTGGCTAATGGCTGGCTTTGTGTCTTGTTGTGTAGTACTCAGTGGAGTCAAACTCATCAGGGAAATCCAGCGCATCGCTGATGAGGGTGGCGCGCCTGTCGTCCGGCTGCTCTCCCATGCTGGCTGGAGTTATGGAGTTTGAGCTGCCATGTGATCCAGACTGGGAATTCCCCAGAGAGAAGTAAGAGCTTTCAGAAAAGATATAATGGAAAGAATTCACACCAACTCTTACATTTGTAGTTATTAAAAGAGATGAGTTGAGATTTATTTTCTAACAGTTACTTTAACGGCTTGCTAAGTTTTTCTTTGCTAAGTTTAGTTTCTCTTTGATGATCCAGCTTTCATGAGACTTTGTAGATCTGGTCTGATCGTGTGGGGGGGGGACGTAAAAAGAAACAAGCCCACAACCCAGTCGTGGCTTTACACAACCTGTGTTTTAAGAAACCAGAACCCTGAATTATGGATTTGCAGAGTTTTCATTCGGACATTCTTACTTTCACTTTGCGTTGCCAGTTTAACGCTGGGCAAACCTCTTGGAGAAGGCTGCTTTGGTCAGGTGGTCAGGGCTGAGGCCTACGGCATCAACAAGGACTGTCTGGATCAGTCCAGCACCGTGGCAGTCAAGATGCTCAAAGGTTGGAAAGAAACACTGGTGTTAGTAGTATCTCCTACCCAAGGAGAGGACGAGCTTTGTCTAAATGTTATCTGTTTTTTTCCGCAGACGACGCCACAGACAAAGACTTGGCAGACCTCATCTCAGAGATGGAGCTAATGAAGGTGATGGACAAACACAAGAACATCATCAACCTGCTCGGAGTCTGCACACAGGATGGTGAGGGTCTGACCTGAGTGAACCTTTCATTTTGATGCCATGGAAGTCAGCTTCTGGACGAGTTGCTGAGGTTAAACCGGTGGTTAGATAGACCGGTGGTTAGTACGATGTTAAAGCGACGGGTCAACCAACGGTTACACTGGAAGTTGCAAACTGACGGTTAACCTGATCGTTAATCTAATGGTTAAATCCACAAACAAATTGACCTTTAATCCTATGGTTAGATGGTTTGTTAATCAGACACTGGGAAACCAACGGTAAAATGGACCAATGGTAAAACTGATAGTTAGACTGATGGTCCTCTTGGATCTTGAGCTAAAGATTACAACAATGGTTAACAAGAGCTTTCCCCTTGTCAGGACTAATTATGACACACACCCTTATTTTAGGAAGGAAGCAATGCCTTTGCCTTACCCCCTCCATACCGCATTTTTATTTTGAATCACAACAAAAACCTATAATTTAGTTGGCGTGTCAACGATGGTGGTCCCAGCCTCTGGGCTAAAGCAACAATAGAGACGTCCCAGCCCTCATCTGTCTGTGTTCACCCCCAGGCCCTCTGTATGTGTTGGTGGAGTATGCCTCCAAAGGCAGTCTGAGGGAGTACCTGAGAGCCCGGCGGCCCCCGGGCATGGACTACACCTTTGATATGACCAAGGTGCCTGAAGAGCAGATCACCTTCAAAGACCTTCTGTCCTGCGCCTACCAGGTTGCCAGAGGGATGGAGTACCTCGCCTCTAAGAGGGTAAAGACAGGATGTAACCTGAGGTAGATGTATCCCAGGAGATACAGCAGCTGTCTGGTGGTGTCATAGAAACTTAGGGTTTTTGGACATGGGCTCTTGGCCGTCTGACTTCCCCGCCTCTCCTTTTAGTCTTTACAAACCTTTCATATCTCATTTGTCTGTCTCTTTCTAGTTTTTTGTTCGATTTTCACTCTTACGTTTCATTCCTTTCCTGTATTTACCCAGCATGCAATGTCTGTATACTTCTTATCAGAGTGTACTCCTAAATAGAAAACTCCTACAGCTTCAGCTATGTTTACTTTTCTTCATCCATTTGTCCATCTCTTTTTCTTTTAAATCACCACAATGAATCTGCTAGCAAACAGTCAGCAGAACTATCGTCTGGGTGTAGGCATCAAGTTTCTGGCTGTACGGCCCCTGCAAGAACGCAGGAGCTTGAAACAAACCCTCCATTAGGAGAGACCCACAAACCGAGGCTGGTTCGTTTTGCTCGTCCCCACAAATCCCACGTCTATTTCGAAAGAAAACCAAAATAAACTTAATGACATCCATTCAAAGTGGGCAAACAGGGCCTTTCTTTTTCTCCTTGTTTTTACTCCAGCCTTGGGCTCCTATATAAAGACATTTTATTTTTGTTGTGTTCACTAAAATGAGGCCCTGTGTGTTGACTTGACGTTCAAATCATGTCTGCCTGCGCTGACTCTGTGTTTTTACAACATGAACATAAACGTGCCAAAAGTCTAAAGTCAAAAGAGCTTTTGTGATAGTAAAGTTAATTCAAACTTTGTGCTTAAACAGAACAACACAAAACGAAGCTGTGAAGTCCATTTTCCAAACCAGGCTGTATTTCTTCGACCCTGTTCACCTGGACCAGTTACACTTCAGGGTTCTGGATCTTTGACTCTCTCTCTTCTCTCTGCAGTGCATCCACAGAGATTTGGCAGCTAGAAACGTTCTGGTGACAGAGGACAATGTGATGAAGATTGCTGACTTTGGTCTGGCGAGAGGAGTCCACCAGATCGACTACTACAAGAAAACCACCAATGTGAGTGACCGATGCTGGCGTCATGTTTTCAGGGTCCACTTCCTGTTCCTGAACGTTTCGGTGAAGAACTTGGTGACCAGTAGTTACTCTGTCTGGTTGGCCACAGCTACATTAACTGTCTGCATTTTCCACTGTTACAGCTTTAATGTTGCATAATGTGCTTTATCAGCTTTAGTGGGACGCTGAGATCTAGCTTATCTTTTTGTGACCTAGCCTAAGACGAAGTGTTGCTGCATCAAAAAATGCTGAGTTGATAAGGTGTTATGTTACCATAATTCAAGGTGAGCCCATATTAACGTTTTTTTTGAATGAATAAAAGTGTTGGAGTTAGTTTTTTAATAAAAACCATCACCTGTGATGCTATCATGCCTCCTTCTCAGCCAGGTTCCTCCTCCAGACTCCTTTCAGAGCTTTAATACTTCTGAAGAAAGACGTCTGACGCTCTCCCCTGATTGGCAGAGGACTTAATGGGATTTAATTAGAGATGAGGGGAGACGGGGGGTGGATTGTAAAGGAGCATTGAGTGAGCATAGAGAATTAGAATTTGGAAGAAAAACACTTGAACAGTGAGACAGAAAGAAAAATGTGTTGCGATGAAGAGAGTGTTGCAGTGGTAAGACTCTGGTGTGCTCTGCAGGGACGACTGCCAGTGAAGTGGATGGCACCAGAGGCCCTGTTCGACAGAGTCTACACACACCAGAGTGATGTGTAAGTACCCCCCCCCCCACATACACACACACACACACACACACACACACACACACACACACACACACACACACATAAACATTTTGGGGACCTCAAAACCAGATCCAAACACATTATGTGGAACTCTGGGACAGAATCCTTTCTTCTTTCCTTGTCACATTTAAAGCCAAACACAACTTTTCTCATTGATCCCAAAAGGGCTCCTTAGGTTTTATAATAGTCATTTGTAGCCCCCCCCCCCCCCTTAGACCACACAAGACAATACCGGCATGACCATGACCTTTTCTCCCTGGCTGTGCTCAGGTGGTCGTTTGGTGTGCTGATGTGGGAGATCTTCACGCTGGGGGGCTCACCCTACCCTGGTATCCCCGTTGAGGAGCTCTTCAAGCTGCTGAAGGAAGGCCATCGTATGGACAAACCCTCCAACTGCACACATGAACTGTAAGCAGGAAGTCGTCTGCATAGAATGTTTTTAACCTTACGGCTGCAGGAAACCTAAACCAAGGGATTGTGGGTCTTGACGGCGTTGAATGTCCGACGTCTAGACTGTAGAGACGACTTGTGTGTCTGTTGCCTGTCTGCAGATACATGATGATGCGTGAGTGCTGGCACGCCGTTCCCACCCAGCGACCAACGTTCAAGCAGCTGGTGGAGGAGTTGGACCGGGCGCTGCTGTCCATCTCTGATGAGGTGGGTCTCAGACGTACCCTGATAGGGTTAGCTTAGGTGTTCATCATGTCTGCACACAACTCTGCCCCTGCTCTCGTTGTCCTTCATTGCTTTACTGCTGCTTTAACCTTCATTTCTCTGCTTCCTCTCCCCCCTCAGTACCTGGACCTGTCCACACCTTTCGAGCAGTATTCTCCGTCATGCGAGGACACATCCAGCTCCTGTTCCTCCGACAATGACTCTGTTTTTACCCACGATGCCTTGTCCACCGACCCCTGTCTCCTGGGCTACCAGGACGTGCGAGCGCGGACGGACGTGAAGAAAGCGGACAACTGAAGACAGTCACGCGTTTTACAGACGTGACCACAGCGCTACAAAGAGGACTCACTTCCTGGGCGGTCCAATAATGTGACACATCAACTGGCGGTCATGTTGGAGCTCCACAGCTGCATTTTTAAAGGTTTTAATCCTCATCAGGTTTCATCCGGTCTTCCATTATGGCTCCAGACTCGGACTTCAGGTGTTGGTGGGGCATTCATACACGCACATTGCAACACACACTCACACACATGCTGTATATATGCACCTGGATCAGTGAGGCCAGTGGGCTTCAAGACATGGTGAATGTTTGAGGACTGAACTTTCACTGTGAGCTGAGGAGGGATCGGAGAAACCAGGACAAACAAACGCGGTACTTGGGACTATCGGCTCTGACACTTAATACAACAGAAGAGACTCACAAGCTTTCTTTGATCAGCTCTCCTTAGAGAGGTGACAGACAATGATCTCACAATCTCAACCCAGAACCAGGGCTCAAAACCTTGGATAGTAAAGACATTTTTACAAAAAAAAAAAGATTTATTTTGCTATTTTAAAAAAAAGAGGAAAATGATTGTTAAATATAAATCTCTTTATATAAGATTATTTTACTTTTGTTGCTTATTTAAAAAGAAAACAGTCTTAAGTCTCAGGATATCTTGTGCTAAGAAGTTGCTATAGTGGCAGTGCCTGAATTTATGATTTCCTGTGAATATATTAGAATATTAAAATGTTGTATGTACATATCAACAACAGAAAGACAATTGCCTTTTATAAATTATTCTGAATGACACAAAAAAAAAGGTTAATGGAGGCAAAATGAGAGAAGACTTTAAATATTTTCAACGCCAAACCTGTCGGAGTTGGTCATTCTGACTTCATGTCCAGGTTTCCTGCCAAATTTAAACCTGTTGACATCCTCAATAGAATATATTAAGAAATATACATATGAAAAATGACAGTAAAATTTGTTTACACCTTCACTTTTTATAAAAATGCTCAAATCTCCAATCTGTGTGTGTGAAGATGACTTGACTGAATGAAATCCACATTAAGCTTCAACCAGCCTCCAACCCAAGTTAGACTTAGTACTCATGACCACTGTTGGATAAGAAATACCGAAACATCACTGATTGGTCAGGGATTTCATCATCTCTTCCAAGCAAGCATCTCTTGGAGAGCACAAACCAATCTGTGCTCTCTGTTTGGTGCATATACCTGCACCAAACAGTTCCCTTTTATTCAATTAAGTCTCATCGAAAAGCTTGAAACAAAAAAGACACCCAACAATGTCAAAGACAGGGAAGAATTCGCAGGGCGGCACCAAATTTTATGGGGTCTGATTTGGTCAAAGTCTCATCAAGAGTCATGGAAATCTATTGTTCAGTTATTGCCCACTGATCTGTTGGGTACAGATGGTTTTGGCAAAGGTACTAACCAATCAGCTATGAGTCTTTCCCAGGTATTCCTCTGCCAGCAGCTTCACTCTGTCAGTATTCACCTATACTGTATGACCATTTTGCCAGGCGTCATGTGTCCAAGGAGGGACTGAAAGTAGGACTGACAATTCAGCGTGGGGACTCTGTTGGGGAGCTGGCCCAAGCCCATCGTTGTTGACAAGGAAAGAAGGCAGGGGAGGGGGTACACTGATTGTGAAAGCCAGTGTGATTGATTTCAAATGGAGGAGAAGGGGGAGGGACAGTCCTTTGTCTGGCTGTAACCCTTCACCCAACCCAATCTGTTGGCGAGGGGTCCTCAGGTCTGCATACTGGCTGGACAATGAATGCTTTGCAGGCTTAATGGGTGTGACTACAGACCAGAGGGAGATTGGGGGCTGCTGATAGCACAGGCTTCTGTGCAAATGAAGAGGCTCTTATTATGATAATGTCTCTTCTTCTGTCCCAAATGCTCCTATCCTTATCCCTATAGCCACCATCTTTTAAATTACAAATCTTAATTCGGATCCACCTCTACAAAACTGCCTCCAGGTCCAGATGCAGAAAATTCCCAGAAGGAAGAATGTCCAGCCCCCCTCCCCCCATGTCTTTGAGACAGAAACAAAATAATCAAGGATGGTTTGTCCTTGGATAACAAGGAAGTTGTTTGTCAGAATTCAGAAATAAAAGTTGATTGCATATTTACCCTCCGGTCACCATGGTGATTCAATTGAACTTAAAATAAAGTTCTTCAAGAGGATGGTGAGACAGAGCCCATAGCCTCCTGTGGTCCTGATGCTCCATTTTTATATTTCAAATGCTGGAAAGTCACAGAATAATGCAGTTTCATTCTGAAGTGCCCTAAATGCTTTATTGCCCTGGTCAACAGACTTTTTCCAAACGTTTTCTCACGTGTTTCATGTTTGAGCTGTAAATCATCTTGTGACAGTTGGTCACGGTATCTCATCCGAATGCATTTACATTCCAGTTCCAGTAATTTTCTCCCAGTAAACAATCACTTTGTTCTTAAATATTTCCTCAAGAGAATTATTTTAGAAATATAATTTATTTGTTTATTGTTTGTGTTTATATTAAATAAACAATAATTTAAAATAAAGATGCTCTGTGTGCTTGTCTCTGCCTGTTAGACCTGATAAAAGCTAAACTCAATGGACGTTGAATATCGTGGTTCTTGGCAGGTTTTTCTCATTAGTTATTACTGTTTATAGTGACATGAAGTCATTCTCACTTTCAGGGTGTGTAAGTGTCTGACACAGGAGGCCTTCTAAATTTACCTCATAAAAGCTTCACTTCACTCAACAACCTACCAATGTTGTGGTATACCAAATTTGTTTGCTCAACGTAATACTTAAAATAATAATAATAATAATAATGAAATATATGGGCATAAAATACTAGTTGGGTCGGCAGCAAGCAGACACTCCTGCACTGCTTGTCAGTCATCAATAGGGTAGATTGGCTTGAGTTATGTTTGGTTTTTTTATGCTAAAATTACCCAATATCCCCACAAGAACGACCTTTATCTACATCATTGTTGTTTATTTACTCAGAATAAACAATTGGCAGCATTAGGCCACTGCAGTGCCAGTTTAAATAGCAGGTGTTCCACAGAAGAGACATGATGTACAACACGTTACCTTATAGATAAAACTGTTTATTGAACATCAAGCAGCAGTTTGTTGAAAACGACAGAACTAGACTATTGTACCTTCCATTAAACAGTGGTCGATCTCATCCTGGGCTCAGAGCCAGAAGACTTATCCTCCCTATTATCATCTCTCCTGACACCTCCACCCCATTCTGCTGCTGCACTGTCACTGTGGTTACAGACAACCAATCAGAGCTGTTTCTACTCAGCAGCAATACCGAGGTGTTTTGATTTTTTTTTTTTTTTGTTGAGAGCAGCATTTATTATTGACTTTATGGTTTGCACTGCTACTGACAGCAAAATGGCATTTAAGTAGTACAACAGTTATCCAGCAACAATTACCCCCAAACCACTCCAGCAACATGGACCCAACAATTACCAAACAGCATTTACCCAACAACTAACCAACAGTAACTACACAAGAACAAATATCCAACAACAAATACCCCACAACAACTACACGAAAGCAGTTACCTAGTAACTACATAACAACTTACTCAAACTACTCAACAACTTCTACACAATGACTACCAACTATTTCCAAACAGCTATTACCTAACAACTACTGTACCTAAAAGCAACTAGTCAGCAAATTCTCAACAACTACTCATCAAATATTTCCCAACAGTTACCCAAAAACAATCATCCAACAACTGGCCAACAATTAAAGAAGGAGCACCCAACAACTACCTAACAACAATTACCCAACAACAATTATCCAACAACTACCAAGCAGCAGTTACTGAACGACTACCCTTCAACTATTTCCCTACAACTACCCAACAACAACTACTCAACCACAACTACCCGACAATTACCCAACAACCAGCCGACAGCAGTTACCCAACACCCCCTACCCAACATCTACCCAACAACAGCTATTTCACAACTCTGACACAATAACTTCTCAAGAACAAGAACCAGAAAACAATTTCTCAACAACAACAACGACTGCAGAATGACCATCACACAATAACATTCACCGAACAAACAGTTTCCTAATGACTTCGACACAACTTACCAAAATCAATTACCCAAGAAGAATTTCTGGACAACAACTATACCGAACATCTACTCAACAGCAACTACTTAACCAGTATTACCAAACTACCCAACAACAATTACCTATCAACTTTAACCCAACAACAACCACCCAATGACAACTACCTAACAGCAATTGGGCTCAGTAGTCTTGCCATGAACAGGCTATATAGAAGGAGCTGTAATCTTATTTGGGCATTCATTTCATTGTTAATGAACACACTTTGTTATTATTTTGGTGTTCTAATATACTTTGATTCATCCATTCATCTCTTTAAAGACAAAACAATCGTAGTTTTATTGTCTTCAGCCAGTAATCCGAAATAAGGGCTGTAGGCCATGCTGGAACCTATCCTAGCTGGTAGAGACTATTGCTAATAACAACATTTAAGTGTCATTTGAAAATCCCACCCTGCCATATAAATGAGTAAATTGCATACATATATACATACTTACATGCATACATTATAGCCTAGCTTTGTGCATTCCTAGAGAAGCTGGACAAAACTACAAAAGGAAAGTCGTATTCGAAATTATTCGAACTGCACATTCTGTTCACTTTATTAAGATTACTCCATTGTTGGCTGCATCACAACTGTAGTCTTCTGAGGTGGTCTTGAAAGGGTATGCTACAGCATGTATACCTTAGCATTTCCAATGGTTTTTGTGAACCCATGTTTACAGACATTATCGTGATATCAAGAGGTTTTTCTAATTAAAATGAAAAAACTCAGTTTATAGCAGATTCACTGGAAATGGGGCTTTACTACCACGATGCAGCCAATCCATTCTTTTTTCTCATTCCAGATAATAGGATCTGGATTGAGTACTGGTGTGTGTGGTTGGAGAATATCCAGCTGCCTGTAGAGGCTGATCCCAACTAGACCACAAGGATTATGTTTTGAGTGGGGTGAAGAGGTGAGTTAAAATAATCTGGGAACAATTCAACAGCCATTTAGTTTTGTTTTCAGCTCTTTGTAACATTGACCATTGTCTCTGTCAGTGATGATGGACTGTAGTCAGCATAATAACTGACATCTGGGAACATGCCCATAGTTTTACAGCCAATTCTGAAGAAGCAACAACCAAAAACATTTACTGCTTCTGTGTATGTATAAACCAAAGAATTAGATTTAAAAGAAAAATGAAGCAGAATGTGAGAGAAACAAATGTGAGAATGATGAAAGACAGAGACTGGCACAGAGAGAGGGAGACGGTCGGACGGGAGAATGAAGAGATAGAGGTTTAAGGTCAAGAGGAGGGAGGAGAGGGCAGCAGGGATCCCAGTCTTTTGAAGTGTGTGTAATTGTGTGTGTGTGTGTGTGTGTGTTCCTTCACCATGTCTTTACACATGATTATGTGTCAGTATCTGTGTATTATCTCCTCTGTACATGGTGTGTGGTCTGTGCCAAGAATGCATGAGTTTTATCTGACGTCTACAATAAATCTTCATCTCTCTGGGAAAAGTCTGAGCCTGAGATGCGTGTGTGTGTGTGTGTGTGTGTGTGTGTGTGTGTGTGTGTGTACGTGTGTGTGTGTGTTACAAAATCTCGACACCTACATTGAGGTCATGACATGTTTGACCTTATCTCTTAAAAGATATCTGCTGGCAGTTATTTATTTATTTTTTACTAAATAAAAAAGTTTCCTGCTAAACAGTTCTCCATAGTACATAATTTATGATGTATGTTTTCCTGTTGTGCAAATTGTTGCTTCAACAAGCTTGAGAAAATCTTACTCTACACTCAACTCTTGGTCTGTCTTTTGTTATTCCATGATAAGCTTGAAAGTGTGATTCACTTAAACACTTAAGTTATAGAACTTTAGAATCAGTTTCATTAGAACCATTTAAATGTTTAATTTTTCCTTTCTCATTCCTAAATAAATTCAACCTGCAAAGCAGTGGAATTTACTATGAACCACAACAAGTGACACTCAAAATTTAGGTTTCATTTTATCTTTTCGTGCAAGGGAGGACGCTCAACTAGCATGACATCATCTTCACCTACACAGTGAATGACCACAGATTGTTAACACTGGTAACCTGGTTACAGCCAGTGGTAGTGATCCCACAACAGGACACGTCATCCACCTCCATGTCTGCTGAAGCTGAAGAACTCCACTGAAAAGTGACAACGTGAGCTAAAAAAGATTGAGTCCCCCCCCCCCCCCCAGACGGGATGAATTCTACTGGGACTCTTTGAAAGAGTCACTCATCATGAAGATACATTCTTCAAACTGTCATTTCTCACAGACATAACACACACATAACACACACATAGACGCTGATTAAATAACCTCACTTGACTCTCATTGGCTGATGTAACAGAAACAAAGTGCTGCTTGGCTGAAAGTCACATAAATTATTTTCCTACGCTGTAGGTTCTTGATGTACGATGTTTACTTTGGAGCAACTGGCAGTGGAGGCCATGTTTTTACTGCTAGAGCTCTGTTGTATTTATCTATTAACCCCCCCAAAAGAGGTTGAGTGATTGGTTTGGTTTGTTTGTTTGTTTGTTTGTTTGTTTGTTTGAATATATGCAGGATGTTGTAAAGCACCAGAATAGTAACATGGCAAACTACCCTGGATTAGAGTCCATAAACAAGAGCTTTGCAAATGTTTGATGAAGGAGAACACGAACGCTGATGCTGATAAGACTGAATCTAAAGCCTTGTTTTTATCTGTAACGTCTAAACTCCATTACATCACTGTTTTTAGGCTAACACACACACACACACACACACACACGAATGTTCATGTGTAATGCTTACACAGTTGTCTAATCTCAGCACAGTGTGTTCAGTCAGATGTAAAGCTGACGTCACGTTTATCCCAAAAAAATAGGCAACATTCTCCTTTCAGTCACGTCTCTGCTGCACCAAATACTGTATTAATGACAGATAGGTTGACTAGAGGATTATTGTTGGACATTTTTTTTTGCTGGTAAAATAATTTAGAGTCCTTTCTTCTGATAAAAAGTGAATTGTCGTTTCTGTACAAAAGCAAAATCTCCAATTCAAACAAACAAAATGATGCATGTATACGAATTTGTTACAGTGCTGAGTTTTAGATCTAGTACGTTTTGCTTTGGACACCTTTGGACACGTACCTTTGATTGATTTTCAGCTGTGGTCGGGTTATGTTACGATAACCTGACCAGCTTCCTGTGGCATTGATCTTCCCAGACTGTTGAACTGATAAACACTGAACTGTTTATGTCACATGTTTCTCCAGCTGTGCAGACCTGTTAACCATCATCTTTTGAAATCCACACCATGGTCTTTGATGTGTTTGATCATAAAGGTTAGCACATGTTCACTCACCTCCTTATTCATACATGAGGTATGACAGATAAACTTCAATGTGTTCCACTATCCTGACACTCGGACGTGATCGTTCAGGACTGAATACTGGACTAAATGATTGGTCCTCTTTCCAGAAAATCTCAGTCCAGGTTCATAAAGTAAACTCCTTTGAGAGCAAAGAGAAGCCGTGTGTAAACAGAAGTCCCAGAATAAAAACTGACCCGAATCTGTAAACGTTTGTTTTGGAGGATGAATCTTTTATTTTTCTCGAGGAAAAAAACAAGAGCCAGTGATTCAGAGATTGAGCAAACATTAAATATTATGCTTATCCTCTGTGACGAAATTGAAAACCAACAAATGTAATTAAGTGTGACATTAAAGATCATTACGTAAAAGTTATTATGAATTCCTAGTGATATAATAATTTTTAACAACGAGGAATGCAGGGTTGCACGTCCAGCTAGATGCCCACATGGTGGGGGTTGGGCTTAGGGTCAGGGTAACTGTTAGGGTTAGGACTAGGATTAGGGTTAGAGCTGGGCTAGGGTTTAGGGTTAGGTGTAGGCCACAGGAGGACAGACGGTCAGGTTTAGGATAGGAAAGGTGGATGGTTAGGTTTAGGGTTATAAGAGTGTTGAAATAGTGAGAGAAGGCTGGGAGGGTCAGAGAAAAGTGGTGACACCGTGACTGTAGTTGCTACACTCGTCCGGAGCTTCCTGTTCTCTCTTCCCAACTCCCACACAGGGAGGTGGAAGGGAGAGTCAGAGAAAAGCAGAAAAGGAGAGTCAGAGATAGGAGGTGGCACCGCATCCGTGATAACTGCTCTCCCACGAACGTGTCGGGCCGTCCCTGACTCCCTTCACAACTCCCCTCTGCAGGAAGGAGAGGGAGATAGATGACCATGTTCCGCTGTCACTTGTTCTGTCTTCATTCCTGTCGTTTCCGTTGTCCTCTTGGTCCATTGCATCCTTTTTCATTTCCTTTTTTTTATTCTTGGTTTCTTTCTTTTGTTTTTCCTTCCAAATTCCTTTTAGGGTTAGCATTAAAGCGTGGACTAGAGTCTTATTTTTTACCTTTCTTATCCTTTCTCTCATACGCTTCCATTATCGTTTTCTTTCTTTTCTCCATTTTCTTAGGTTAGAGTAAGGGTTAAGGCTAGGGGTTAGAGGTCAAGGTTAGGGGATGGTGTTAGGTTTAGATTTAGGTTTAGGGTCAGGGTTAGGGGTTACGATTAGAGGGTAGGGTTAGTACATTGGAAAGTTTACTACCCCACCTGTTCTTGTGTTGTGATAAATGACACCCAGTATGAGACGTCAAATAGCTCTTAGCTCAGAGTATCAGACAGTGTTGAGGAACTTAAAGGTTATGAATGACTAGCAACATTAAATAGCAAAATTAAATATTATTAATAGAAAACAGGATAAAAAGCTCAATGTACACACATTTTACTTTAAAACATTTAAACATCTGCTAACCAGACTTGATCATCTAGAGCGCCGAATGCTACTCAGTGTTTAAAGTTTAACTAGTTTGCTACGGCACCCTGAACCCTGGACCATAAGCACAGACGCTTCACAACTCCAAACTTTGTGTGTGTGTGTGTGTGTGTGTGTGTATGTGTGTGTATGTGTGTGTGCGCGCGCGATGTTTGTTGCTCTACTTTATCTATTGACCTCCGGAAGTATTTGTGACTGGGCACTCGCACACGGGGGCGATAAGGCCAGGAAGAGTGTGTGGACACAGGATGTTGGGTTAACACTGGGACAACATGAGGGCAGCTTATCACACAGAGAGCAGCCAAAACACAGCAACACCCGCCTGGACCCACACCCGGACCTGCTGACACAGCAAACCAGTACAGAGCGGGACCGGACCCATTAACATCGAGGGGTGGATGCCAATTAACAACATCTAATGAGCAGATATTGTTTATTAAATGCTCAGACTGTCGCTTCAGGATACAGCGCCGGATAAGTGGTAGAGGATGGATGGATGGAGACCCACAGAAATAGATGTATTGTAGATTTATTTATTTAATATATATATATTTATTAAAGACATGTCTGTGTAGGTTTTTAGCCTTCCAGGATGAAGTAAATCAAGAAAAGCAAAAAAAAAAAAGACTTGCTTGAGGTTATCTGAAGCCATTTCGCCTTCTGTATGAAAAGAAAGTATTTCAATCTATCAACTTTTATTTTTAAAGCACTTGATCACATCTACAGACCTTTCAAAGAGCTTAATTTAATGAGTGGTCTGTCTAGTCATAGCGATCAATACCTAAATATTTATTGCATTTGTTGAATGGAATACACCTCAGCAAAGATTTTGGTAACCTGCGGTTTTTCTTTCCCCTCTAAAAACTTTGTTGTGTCGGTGTGAGAGGCCTCAGGATCCTGAGTTCCTCAAGCAGACGGAGGGGCTCCTGTTCCTACGACACCCCCACCCACACCCACACCCCCACCCCCACCCCACGTCTGCTGCCGACTCGTTATTTATTGCTCTGTAATTTCTGCAGACTAATTGATTTGGCTCGGCTTTCAGGCTGCGGGGAGGAAGGAAGTCAGGCAACCAAGAGGTTAAGAGGGAGTGTGTGTGTGTGTGTGTGTGTGTGTGTGTGTGTGTGTGTGTGTGTAGTCTACTTGAAAATCTACTTGAAATTAAATGAAAAGTTATAAAAGATATAAGGAGACTCCATCTGTGACGTCCATCATAAACGGGCCAACATAGTGTAAAAGAATATAGAATCAGTGTATATTCATATATATGTAAAAAAAAAAAACAGAAGGGAACTCAACGGACAGAAGGGAATGATGTGGAAGCTGAAGCTAATCTGCAGTGGATGTTAATTCAAGGTACCGTCAGATTAAATTACTTCTCTATTCATTCATTTCTGACATAATGAAATAAGACCACCGTTGAATTTTTTTTTTTTTTGCAAAAGATGATAGAGATAGATAGATGACAGACAGACAGACAAACAGATAAATAGTTAGGTAGATAGAACAGGCTTCAACATTATATTTAGCGGCATTTGTATCTTTGTATCAAATACACCGATTTGATATTATAATAATTTAGTATTGTTATTTTTTTTTCTTCAGAACATACAAAGATCCATATGTGGGACTTTAATTCAGACTAAACAACACTTAGAGGAGAGTTTTCTTTCAGCATTAGATGTCTACAATTTATAGCTCCACACTAAGTGGTTTCAGGTCAGAAAATGAGGATCCAATTAAATTATCCCCAGACATCACTTAGTAAAAATCAGCAGCAGCTGAGATCGACTTCTATCAGGTTCAGTGTGCTGCGTCCAGCTGGGTTCTTGGACTCTGAGCCCAAACTGTCCTCTCAGGCACCACGTCATGAGCAGCAGGTTCTGTAACGACCCGACCCTAACCCCATCCCCAGCGGCTCCAGCACTTTGCTGGGGTAGTGTGTCCCTTAAGGGGATGCGTAGTGGTAATCTAGTCCTCCAGATGACCCACCGAAGTGTTTTCAGATGCAAACTCTAAATGGATGCGTAGAGGGTGGGGGGGGTGGGGGGTCGAAAAATCCCAGAATCTTTTGTGAACAAAGACAGTGTAAATAAAAGGAGGCTGCTGCCCTGGTGAAAGAACTGTGTAAATGCAAATGAATAATGAGCATTTTAAAATAATCACTATTTACATGTTTTTTTTTACCAGACTTGTGTAATTTGCTGGTAATGAACACGTAATGGAACATGCTATCTGGTGACATACTATGTCTCAAATAACAGTAAAGGTTATTTCGAGGTCTGGATGATACTCTCAGTACTCCCCTGCTGAAGGAAGGTGGTCCGTTTCTGTGATCGGAGATCACTCAACATTTGGAACCATGAAGTGCAGAAAACTGGCCAGGAAGTGACGAGCAGGAGGTTCAGCATGGAAGAGAACGCACAATGGGAAGCATCAGTCTTAGGCGAGCACATGTGCTTAATATTCTTCAAACAAAATGCAAAGTTTTCCAATAAAATATTCAATTATCATCAGTGAGATTAAGACAGACAACAGCACATGCATGTAGTAGCGTTGCATGATAGGCAGAGGGAGAGGTGGGAAACGGTTTAATAGGCAACTGACTGGAAAGTGTATTGATAGGATTTAATGGGATGAGCCTGTCAAGTGCATGTGTGCTAGCGCTGTCTGTATGAACTAGATCCGTCTGATAGTGGCAGCAGCAACAAGCTTGTATGGACCTAGAAGACTTTCATGTTTTCAAGGGGCTGCCTGACCAAAACTGGATATCTACTCCGATTGACAGCAGGAAAGAAATCTGCTGCCAAACTGCTGTGGGAGTGGGAAACCTGACCAGAATGTAAGTGATCTACTGAGGAGATTCAGTCAATCACCCTCCACCACACACATTCTTCATTGTGTGGTATATTCTTTCATATTAGAGCTTTATGTTCATGCAGTTCAGTCCTGACAGAATCCTCTTTGCAGGTTGGTTTTATAGATCTTGGTTTCATAGATCTTGGATTCATTGATCTAGGATTCAAAGATCTTGGATTCATTAATCTAGGATTCATTGAGCTAGCACTGGTCTTGCTACATTAAATCCTGGAACCTTTCCTGTCAAAGGTGTATGTATCCATCCATCCATTCATCCATCCATCCATCCATTCTAATGATGGTGAAACCTCTACATTTACTTTTTTATTTTGGTTCTTAAGATTGAATTAAATTACATTCCTGTTTCTCCTGGAGTTTGGGTGTTTACCAGGAGAAAGTAGGGTTATTTGATGATCATTTGAGCGTCCGGTATGGAAAACGCAATCTGCTTAAAGTGTGACTGGATTAAAACAAAAAAGATATGATGTTTTTTATCAGCAAGATTTAAATTTAATTCAAAACCTTTTTTTTTTTACTTTGTACAGTGGCTAAGGTTAACTAAGCTAACCCTCAACTGGCTCCGTCTTCAGATGTAAGGAACAAATGGAGAACCGGTGACTAGTATCTTATCATCTACATCTCAATGAAGCAAGGATGTTGAACTGTTCCTTGTTTTTTTAGTTTAGTTTCAGTTCTTTACTTTCAGCATGAAGAGAAAGTGACAGAAAACCTCTATGATGGAGCAAAGAAATGACTTTCAGGGATTTATTAAAGGAGGAGAAAGGAAAACTGTCTGAGCCTGAGAGGCAGAAAAATGTGTGAATTATCCAATCTAACCCAAACCTTTTTAAATATGAAAACTCTCTGGATGTGAACCCAGACTTTCTGGTGCTGGCTAGACGTTCTCAACATTGAAGCCAACACGTCTTTAGAATGAAAACTAAAGACTTTAATAACAGAAGTGAGGACTTGACTAAATATTTTTTTTTTGTGAAGGACTCTGGAACTCTAAAATGACTGGAGCTATTCAATCCGGTCGCTGCTCTGTCATGAAGATATTTACTTTGGGAAACCAGATGTCTTAACTCTTACATGGGACATAGAACCTTACTGACGGCCCACCATTAACAAAGAAAATCACATTAACCGGATTACATAAGAATAAATGAAACATTTATCTGTCAGAGCTGCTTCCTGACAGACTGTTAGAGGAAAACCACAAAAATGAGGCAAAATGACTGAGTGGGATTCTCCTGTGAAAACACGACCAGGGAATCCTACTGTTAAACTGTTACCCTTACTGTGGCAGGAAAACAGGCCTGTGGCTCATCTCCATCCCTCTCCAGAAGACTGTTCTGATTGGCTGTCATGATTTCTCTTGGCTTAGTATGGGGCCCCCCCTGTGCTAATTGTTAAAAAATATATTTTCAGCTCCTATTATCAAGAGGCAGTGGTTTTAAATGAGCGTGCCATCAGGATGTGTGGTGGCCATGTGGTTAAGATAAATACCCCATAATCATAAGTCCTCCGCCGAAGTCAGGCCAGCGTCTTTTCTGCGTGTCACCCCCGTCTCGCTCCCTCCCTCCATTTCCTGCCTGTATCTCCTCAGCTTCCATTAAACGAAGGCAAAAAACTCTTGAAACATAAATTATAATGTCATTTATTGTTATGTGAAAACCGCGCAACGTAGAGTTTGTGCGCCAACATAAACTCCACCATCAGATCGTCTCCTGTGGTTTTGACAAACATCCACCTCCCCTTAGCTGGGGTAACTGAATAAACAAGCCAGCGTCCGGGGGCATTTCAAGCTAACAGCGCTGAATAAAAGAACCCGATGGAGGAGACAGAGAAGGTGTGAAATCAAAGCAGACAGCAGATGTCATCCACACAGGGGGGCTGTCTCATCCCTCCCCATCCAGATGACTTATTACCGTTGACTGTGTCTGACTGTGTCTCTGCTCTCCCTCTGGTCACATGACCATCATCACAGGATTAAAAGGTTGTTTCGCTGTCCTCAGGTTTATTAATTACAACTATAAGGCATAACTAAAAGCCTTTAATTTTCTCAAAAACCGCCTTAAAATCCAGTGCGTCTTATATTTGAAAACAATTTGAAATAGGTCATTCGTTGAAGGTGCGCCTTATAATCCAGTGCAGCTTATAGTGTGGAAATTACTGTACTAATAATTTCAATAATAAATTAACACCAGGATGTAACTTGAGCACAGCGAGCTGTGAGTCTAGTCGTTTACCTGAACGTAGACTGAATCTGGTGCGTTCTGATTGGTCGACGCAGTGAAGACTCAAGACTCTACAAACGTCTTCAGACCCTGGACAAAAAGTTCAAGACCACCAGGACCCAACGTAGGAGGATCAACTTCTACAATGAACGCATAAAATATGCTTTACTGCACTCGGTGTGTGTGTGTGTGTGTGTGTGTGTGTGTGTGTGTGTGTGTGTGTGTGTGTGTGTGTGTGTGTGTGTGTGTGTGTGTGTGTGTGTGTGTGTGTGTGTGCAGGCTGCTGACAGTTCCACATTAAACACTTCATTAATGTCAGAGCAGCAGAAACAAACCATCCAGTATTGGACTCTCCCCCCCTCCCCCTCTGCCTCACCCGTAGGTAGAATGGGTGAGGACTGAACGTGTTTGTAACGTTTCCTTCAGAACACTCAATGTTGTTGTTATTTATTTATTTATTGACTTTTTTTGGACTCTTAATTTGTCTTTATAAATGTCTTGCCTCTTGTCTGACTTCTGACAGGCCAGACATCTTTATATACAACTAATAGAACTAATAGAACCTGACGTCAGTTTCTTCATTTTAATATAGATATAAAAATGAAGAACCTGAAAACAAAGTATATTCTACTAGTATTCTATTATTATTCTATTACTATAATATTCTATTATATTTAGGTTCTTCATTGAAGTACTGCATTCATCACAGTTGGGAATTTCTTCTTAAAATCAATATAAACACACATAGAGGCTGGAGCACACACACACACACACACGGACACACACACACACACGCACGCACGCATGCACGCACACACACACACACACACACACACACACACACACGGACACACACACACACACGCACACACACACACACACACACACACAGTGTTACCCTATAAGCAGTTTTGGGGTTTGATGCCTTGCTCAAGGACAAGTACTCAGGAGGTGAACTGACACCTCTCCTGCTAGCAGTTCACACTCCAGACTTGAACCACGCTGGACTTGAACCAGCCACCCTCCGGTCCCCAAACCAAAATACTGGTGCCAAATTCTAATTCATTGTCACAGAACCTTTATTTGAGTCTTTTATTTAACCTCAGAGCACCAATCACTGTCTCCAAGGCGACAGTCCTTAAGAAGAAGAAAGGCAGCGGTTCCAGTTAATCGATACACCAGTCGTGATGCGCTACGGCGCTGACTGGAACTTCAACATCCTCTAAATGATCCAATGTGGAAGCAATTTCCAGTGATACTGGGAAATTGAAAGTGTTCCCACAACCAGACTCCGAGCAGCGTCTCCTTCGAAAAAATGAGCAGCACCCTGAATTGATTTCTAGAAAAGGAAAATGGCCCGGCTTGAACTCTGTCCTTCACCCTCAGTGCTGTCTTCCAGGTAAACAGAGCAACTGTTATCAGGCTAATTATCAGATCCTCACTTCCTCTCCACCTCACTTCTCCTGCAGGAAAACAGGAAGGCAGGATTAGAGCGACGCACTGCGCAGAGATCCGGAGAGGCCGGACGAGTCGCCGGGTGGAATGCACACACACACACACACACACACACACACACACACACACACACACACACACACACACACACACACACACACACACACACACACACACACACACACACACACACACACACACATTGTGAGAGAAAGAGAGAGAGTTGGAGTCACATTCCTCACACACTTTCTCTTATTCTCTCGGTGTCTGGCCCCCACCCCCCCACCCCCTTCTATTAAATCCATTAAGTGATCATGAGCAAACAAACAGCACAAACAGCTCAGTGAAAAGCAGTTGAATTCTAGCTCTAATAAAAAATTTTAAAAAAATCCTGGGGTGAGGATGAGGAGGAAAGAGCCAAGAAACAATGAAGCCCCTCAGACTGCAGCCAAGAACGCCACAGTAACATTTACAACCTGCATTAGGGTTCATACCCAGTCATTATGTGGAAGAAGTGCTTGTTATAATCTTTTATAGGAGGAAACAAATCGTCTCCTGTGACTCGCGTTTGTGTTGAAATGCAAAACAACGTGAAAAAAAAAAAAAAAAATGGCGGCAGCAGTTGGCTGAAGGAAACACGCAAAGTTATCTTGGACAGATATCTGTGACCTTGAGAGGCGGTAATTGAGCGGAAAGAGGATGTAAAACATCCGCTGGTGGGGTTTAGAGTAACTACACACACACACACACACACACACACACACACACACACACACACACACACACACACACACACACACATACACACAGTGTCAGTCCCAGGCTGGCCTCTCTCTGGCATTATCTCATAGCCTGAGCACTCCCGCCGCCTCAGAGGCCGGCCAGCTCTGCACACAGAAGCATGACGTCCATCTGCCTCGCATTAATCGGCAGATTATGGGAAACCTACACGTCTAAACACATCACTTAGGGTCAGGAGGTGAGGTGCGCAGACACGGTGAAAGCCTGATAAAATTACTTGTTTTCTCCTCTTTTTCATTTCTTTTGTGTGAGTTTATATTTTTTAGAGACTGAACTGCAAGTAAGTGATGAAAGAGAGTTTACTTATTTCTACACACTGACAAATGGGTATATAAATTGGTCACATGTATAGGGCCCCACATCTGTACACAGACACTCTCTTGGCTGGGGTGGGGCCCCTGTGTCACCTGTTTCCAGGGACACCATTCAGTGCTCAGGGCAACTGATAGGATGCTCACATGACCTCGGGCATCGCTCCACCACAGGGTGAAGAAAAACTTCATCCTGCTGTCTCTTTGGAAATGAGAGTTAGAATTTTTTTAAAGAACCAAATGTTGTCCAGATGTTCTATAAATAAAATAAAAAAGTGGTTAAAGGTTCTGGTTTTACTACACCACCAGTGAAATTTTGGACACACCTTCTCATTCATTGGGTTTTCTTTATTTTTATTACTTTCTACATTGTGCATTCTCACTGCAGGCATCTGAACTATGAATGAACACAACAGGAATTATGTGGTAAACAAAAAAATAACTCAAAACATGTTTTGTAGTTCACGTTCTTCTAAATTTTCTTGCCTTCTTGATGTGGTTGGGAGCATCAGTTACATCAGTTACAGACCATTAGTTGGTTACACATTCAACAGCCCTTCTCAAAAACTGTTACAATCCATATTATTCAAGTACCAATCAGATAAGTAAAGAGAATTAAATGTTTGATGTAATCCTAGTGTTTTATATGTTGGTCTTTCAAAAGTAATAATATGGTGAAACATTAAGAAAAGTTGTAATTTTTATGGAAAACAAGTGAATTATCCTTATTGAACCATTACCTGAGAGAGGTAAGGAACAACATCGCACTAAACATTGATAGAATAGTTAGTAATGGAGTTATTAATGACATATAAACAATACTTGTAGGATTTTTTGGGGGTTTTAGACAACTTTTGGATAAATAAACATACACTGGGTCAAACCGACCCACAACATCAATGTCGTTTGTGACAGATGAACATAGAAGGAGGGTTAACAGTCATTACTTTAAGAATTGAAGGTCAGTCATTCTGGAAATTGGCAAGAACCATTGCGCTACAGAATGAAACCTGATCACATGACCATAGGAATGGACGACCAAGGGTCACGGGTGCTGATGAGAAGTTCATCCGAGTCACCAGCCTCAGAAATCACAAGTAAACAGCAGCTCAGATTAGAGTCTAGATTTCCTTTTTCCCTTTCCTAATTTCCCTTCGGGGATCAAATCAATATATAAAGATAAAAGCCACACAGACTTCTGGTAGCAGACACATCTCCACATCAGAGGAGAGACTGTGTGAATAAGGCCTTCATGGTCAACTAGCTGCTGAGAAACCATGACTAAGGAAAACCAGAGATTGATTTGGGCCAAGAAACACCAGGACTGGACATTAGACCAGTGTGAATCTGTGCTTTGGTCTGATGAGTCCAAAACTGAGATCTTGGCTTCCACCTTCATTTATTTTCAACAGGACAGTGAACCCAAACACACCTCCAGGCTGTGTGAGAACGATCTGACCAAGAAGGACAGTGATGGAGTGCTGCATCAGATGACCTGGTCTCCACAGTCACCTGACCTAAACCCAATGGAGGCGGTTTGGGATGAGATAGACCTCAGAATGACTGTGAAATTGGCATGTTTGGGTGGCAGAACATGGAGTCCAGGTGGGGCTAAGCTGAGTAGAGATCCGGGACAGATGGGCTGAAGGAACAGGGCAGGGCAAACAGGAAGTGAGTGAATGTAAACTCGTAACTGATATTAGGAGCTGCAGGCAGTCAAGGTAGGGGTGGGAAGAACTGTTGGTGAGGCTTGGTCTAGGCACCGCCCAACAAGGAGGAAGAGTTTGCAGCAATGGTGAGGCAACAAGCCCCTGGCAAAGACATTTTAGTTTCCTGAAAAGCAACACAGAGGTAGAAGCAACACAATGACACACCCTCCGTGACAAAAGATGTCTGAGCTCTTCAAACATCTGATATCCTCACGGATCCAGATCCAGGAGGAACGTCTGATAGCCCTTCATCAATGGTTCACCCTTCATCACACAAGCGACCCCAGAAACCTTCATCTCATCTTCCTCCACCTCCCCTGTCAACACAGTAACTGCTTACACACACGGTTCCTAACCAAACATCACGATCATGATTACTGACAGCATCTGAGTGTGGGTCTGTTTGCAGTTCTCCAGAGTATGTTTTCATCAGTTTGAACTTTCCGGGTGTTCTATCTGCTGCTGATAGAGAAGTCATTTTGGCGCTGAAGGGCCAGACTTCAGCACTGCTCTCTCATCAGGACAAACATCCAGTGTCCCGACTAACCGTTGAATGTTCTCTGTGGTCAGACCCCCCCTCCCTCAGATATTTCTGTCATGAATAAACTTTCTGGCCTCTGACACTCAAAGACTCTGTTTGTCAGGACTCATGGTTTACCCAGCATCCCCCTCATCATGATTCACTCTTAGCCTCTTTTTCTCATTTGGGTTTGGAAATATTATTCCGTTGCTAAATTTTTCAGATGACACCAACTGACCCTGGACCAGTCAGTTTCAAAAATACCTGGAAGTGACACATTTCAGCCAAATAGTGGGGTTTCAAGCTAAAATGATGGCGGCAAAAAAATCATCATCATTACCTTCAGTAGAGGTAATGATGATGATTTAAATGTTTGCTGTTCATCAGTGTTTTTAGTGTGATTTTAATTTTATTTTAAGGATAATTTAAAACATCAAAATTACATCAACTGTTGTTTGTGGTTACCGTGGCAGCAGTGGAACAAACTGGAATGAAATTTTTCTAATGGATCATCTGATTACGTTTATTGTTTCAAAAATATATTCTAATTCTATGTTTCATATGAGGAATTCTTAATTATAGTTCATTTAGATTTTTTCCAGTGTCAAATCTGCTTTCATTTGATGGCATGAGGGGCATCAAGGGGGAAGCAGGGGGGTATCAGATGCGCATATGGGCAGCAGGGGGTCTCAGGGGGTAGTAGGGTGACATCTGGGTGCATAAGGGCAGGGGGGGGGGGTTGGGGAGGCATTAGGGTGCAGCAGCAAATTGAAATGAGTTAGCATGATGTTGCTCATACGTGAATTGGTAACAAGCATACTTTTTTTTTTAATGTTTCATGTTAGAATGAACGTTATCCTACAGCAGAAAAGAAAACATCTGAGAGAGGGCAATCTGGTTTTAGTTTCTTAAGGTTTTCACTGTCTAAGCACAAAACCAATACAGTTATCTGACCACCTATGAATTTACGACACCCCAAAAAAACTTTCTTATTCTCTAAAGTTTGAAACTTTCCCTGCTTTTCTGTCTCCTCAAACTCCTGATGGGTATGAATCCAAACTCTCTTGGCCTCTTCTCTTCTCCCACTATTTCTTTTACTTCCCATCTGCACAAGACTCATTTCCTGGGGAATCAAAAACAAGATTTATTGGCCTTGTTAAGCGTAATGTGGAATGTATGTAGTTTGTTTATGTGTGTGGATGTTTTCATGCCATCGCAGAACCACAATGAAGACAAATAGTAAATAACAAAGAGAAAAACACAAGAGAAAAGAATAATACAGATGTGTGGAGCGGGAGAGTGAGAGACAGATGTTGGAGCGGTTTGATTTCCGTCTAACCCGAACCTTAAATTTCCCAGTTGGGTTTCTGCTGCAGAGGAATGGATTTTTATTTCTCCTGAATAAGTTAAGTTCAGATTAAACAGTTTAAACACGTCATATGAATCATATGGGATGCATCAGATGTATTCAGACAAACTGCGCTTTTGCATGTTAGTAAAGACATTTATCCTGACATATCTTTGCAATGATTTTCATGCACATTTTGTTTTCTTTTGCTTCTGCATTGCAGAACGTACCAACACACAGTCACACACACACACACTCACAGAAGTGTATTTCATCCAGCGGTGTAAACTGATCTACAGTCAGCCTTTAGCCACACAGGAGGAATCTGACAGGAGGGTGAAAGTCGCTGTGTGGGTTTAACGTCGGATGAAGGAGATCAGTCAGTGGAATAAAATTAAATAAGCACGGAAATACTTGATGTGTGAAAGCCTCTCTCTCTCTCTTGCTCTGTGTGTGTGTGTGTGTGTGTGTGTGTGTGTGTGTGTGTCATACTGCTTCACCAGTGCATCCTCTGACCTGAACCTGTGTGAATCTGAATGACGTGACTCAGCTGCTGCTGGAGGTTTGGATGTTTTATTACCTCCTGAGCTCCAGGTACTTGGCTCTCCTTAATTCTCTCAAGTGGTGTGTTGACAGTGAAAACAAGCTGAGGAACAAAAGCCAGGAGGGATCCGGGGATCTGATTGCACAGCCTTGAGCCCCCCTCCACGGCTTAAGCTGCACCGGGGGGGCTTGGAAGGAAAGATGGACAGTCGGACAAAGACTGTGGAGTTTGGCCAGCGCGTGAGCGCCCCTGAGGTGTCTTCAGATACGCCTGGCGGAACGCTAGCTCTGTCGAAGGGTCTTCATTTTAACAAGGACAAGACGTTTTTATTTTATTTTATTTAATGTCTTTTTTTTTAAACAGAGATTGAGCCACAAAGAACTTCATTATAAATATACAGTATATACATTCATTATATACACACACAAATATGCACACACACGTGCATTATATATATATATATATATATATATATATATATATATATATATATATATATATATATATATATATATATATATATATATATATATATATATATATATATATATATATATATATATATATATACAGAAAGGAATTCTGGTCCTTGTTGTTTCCAAGTTGTTTGTTGTTTATGTTTTTGCGTATTGACAGGCTGAAAATGTAAGTTTCGCTTCATACTGACTCACAGTATTTCTGCACTACAAGACGCACTTCTTCTTCTTTTCCTTTTGGCTTTTCCCTTCAGGGGTCGCCACAGCGAATCAACCGCCTCCATCTAACCCTGTCCTTTGCATCCTCTTCTCTCACACCAACTACCTTCATGTCCTCTTTCACTACATCCATAAACCTCCTCTTTGGTCTTCCTCTAGGCCTCCTGCCTGGCACTTCAAAACTCAGCATCCTTCTACCAATATATTCACTATCTCTCCTCTGGACATGTCCAAACCATCTCAGTCTGGCCTCTCTGACTTTATCTCCAAAACCTCTAACATGTGCTGTCCCTCTGATGTACTCATTCCTGATCCTATCCTTCCTGGTCACTCCCAGAGAGAACCTCAGCATCTTCATCTCTGCTACCTCCAGCTCTGCCTCCTGTCTTTTCCTCAGTGACACTGTCTCTAGACCAAACAACATCGCTGGTCTCACCACAGTTTTGTACACCTTTCCTTTCATTTTAGCTGAAACTCTTCTATCACACATCACACCTGACACTTTTCTCCACCCATTCCATCCTGCCTGGACACGCTTCTTCACCTCTTTTCCCCACTCTCCATTGCTCTGGACTGTTGACCCCAAGTACTTAAAATCCTCCACCTTCTTGATCTCTTCTCCCTGTAACCTCACTCTTCCACTTGGGTCCCTCTCATTCACACACATGTACTCTGTCTTACTGCGGCTAACCTTCATTCCTCTCCTTTCCAGGGCAAACCTCCACCTCTCTAGCTTCTCCTCCACCTCGTCCCTACTCTCACTGCAGATCACAATGTCATCTGCAAACATCATAGTCCATGGAGATTCCTGTCTAACCTCGTCTGTCAGCCTGTCCATCACCATAGCGAACAAGAAGGGGCTCAGAGCTGATCCCTGATGCAGTCCCACCTCCACCTTGAACTCCTCTGTCACACCTACAGCACACCTCACCACTGTCTTACAGTCCTCATACATGTCCTGCACCGCTCTAACATACTTCTCTGACACTCCAGACTTCCTCATACAATACCACAGTTCCTCTCTGGGCACCCTGTCATAAGCTTTCTCCAGATCTACAAAAACACAATGCAGCTCCCTCTGGCCTTCTCTGTACTTCTCTATCAACATCCTCAAAGCAAATACTGCATCTGTAGTACTCTTTTTTGGCATGAAACCATACTGCTGCTCACAAATGCTCACTTCTGCCCTTAGTCTAGCTTCCACTACTCTTTCCCATAACTTCATTGTATGGCTCATCAGCTTTATTCCTCTGTAGTTGCCACAACTCTGCACATCTCCCTTGTTCTTAAAAATGGGCACCAGCACACTTCTCCTCCACTCCTCAGGCATCTTCTCACTATCTAAGATCCTGTTGAACAACCCAGTCAGAAACTCTACTGCCACCTCTCCTAGACACTTCCAAACCTCTACAGGTATATCATCAGGACCGACTGCCTTTCCACTCTTCATCCTCTTCAGTGCTCTCCTCACTTCATCCTGGCTAATCTTTGCTACATCCTGGTCCACAACAGTCACCTCTTCTAGTCTTTGTTCTCTCTCATTTTCCACGTTCATCAACTCCTCAAAGTACTCTTTCCATCTTCCCATCACACTGCTGGCACCTGTCAATAGACTTCCATCCCTATCCTTAATCACCCTAACCTGCTGCACGTCCTTCCCATCTCTATCTCTCTGTCTTGCCAGCCTGTATAGATCAGTCTCTCCCTCCTTACTGTCCAACCTAGCATACAAGTCATCATAAGCTTCTTGTTTGGCCTTTGCTACCTCTACCTTCACCTTACGCTGTATCTCCCTGTACTCCTGTCTACTCTCCTCAGTCCTCTCAGTGTCCCACTTCTTCTTAGCTAACCTCTTTCTTTGTATACACTCCTGTACCTCCTCATTCCACCACCAAGTCTCCTTATCTACTTTCCTTCCAGATGACACACCAAATACTCTCCTACCTGTCTCCCTGATCACATTAGCTGTAGTTGTCCAGTCATCTGGAAGCACCTCCTGACCACCCAGAGCCTGTCTTAACTCCTTCCTAAAGGTCATGCAACACTCTTCCTTTTTTAGCTTCCACCATTTCGTCTTCTGCTCTGCCTTTGTCCTCTTCATCTTCCTCACCACCAGAGTCATCCTACACACCACCATTCTATGCTGTTTGGCTACACTCTCGCCTACCACTACTTTGCAGTCACTGATCTCCTTCAGGTTACATCGTCTACACAAGATGTAGTCTACCTGTGTGCTCCTACCACCACTCTTATAGGTCACCCTATGTTCCTGCCTCTTCTGGAAAAAAGTATTCACTACAGCCATTTCCATCCTTTTTGCAAAGTCAACTACCATCTGTCCTTCTGCGTTCCTCTCCTGGATACCAAACCTGCCCATCACTTCCTCATCACCTCTGTTACCTGCACCAACATGTCCATTGAAGTCTGCACCGATGACAACTCTCTCACTTCTAGGTATGCTCTGCATCACTTCATCAAAGTCCAACCAGAATTTCTCCTTCTCCTCCAGCTCACATCCTACCTGTGGGGCATACCCACTAACAACATTGAACATCACACCTTCTATTTCTAGCTTCAGACTCATCACTCTATCCGACACTCTTTTTACCTCCAGGACATTCCTAACAAACTCCTCCTTCAAGATAACTCCTACTCCATTTCTCTTCCTATCTACACCATGATAGAACAACTTGAACCCTGCTCCTAAACTTCTAGCCTTGCTACCTTTCCACCTGGTCTCCTGGACACACAGTATGTCTACCTTCCTCCTCTGCATCATGTCGACCAACTCTCTACCTTTTCCTGTCATAGTTCCAACATTCAACGTCCCTACTCTTAGTCCTATACTCTTGGCGCTCCTCTTCTCTTTCTTCGTGCGAACGCACTTTCCTCCTCTCCTTCTTCGACCAACAGTAATCCAATTTCCACCGGCGCCCTGTAGGTCAACAGCGCCGATGGCGGTCGTTGTTAACCCGGGCCTCGACCGATCCGGTATGGAAGTCATATGTTTGATTCGCATCTTTGATTTGGCAAAAGTTTTACGCCGGATGCCCTTCCTGACGCAACCCTCTGTATTTATCCGGGCTTGGGACCGGCACAATAAGACACTGGCTTGTGCCCTCTTGCGGCTACATTCACTACAAGACGCACTTAAAAGCCTATAATTTTCTCATAAACCTACAGTGCGTCTTAAAATCCGATGTGCCTTATATATGGAATAAATTGTAAAATAAACAGTTCATTAAAGGTGCGTCTTATAATCCAGCGCGCCTTATGGTGCAAAAAATACTGTAACCTGAATCCTAAAGGATGTTAAAGTATGAGGCTGAAATTAAGACATTTCCATGTTCATGTTGAACAAATCCTGATGCTCCATGTTTCATCTCGGGATAGTTTAAAATAGATAATTTCACATTTTTCTAGACGCTTCCTGTTCAATCGCAGAACTGATGCTGTTACACCATTTAAATATCAAGTGTATTAGCAAATTATTTCATGTACACAACAGCATACAATAATACTGTTGTAAATCCAGCTTAATGATATCCGTTGCCTGTCATACTCATGTTCATTCGTCTCTATTAGAAACAGTAGAAATAACACTGCCCTTATGAAGTTGATCTTAAATGAGTGTGACGTTTAACATATCAAAGTCTTTGTTTTTTTTTGCAAACCTCAAGGAGGTTTGAAGGCACTGAATAATTTTAAAGACAAATTCTCAGCATTGACCACAGTAAATATATAGGTTGTCTTGTCTAATAATCTATAGATCACATTAAATTCAAATAATTTTATAACAGACTTACTTTATAACAGACTTAATATTAATTTGCGTCCCGTAAGAAAATTTCCAGCTCAACTCTTGATTTGGCAAAGGTTTTACGACGGATACCCTTCCTGACGCAACCATCTATATTTATCCGGGCTTGGGACCGGCACAATAAGACACTGGTTTGTGTCCTCTTGCGGCTACATTCTGGAGATGATTGACAGTCGTCGTATATTCTGAGTGACAACATGAAATCAAGTCCTCAGTTTTACTGATTCTCTTTAAACTATCCATTAAATGATTTTTCTAATGATGTGATTTTTAGATATGGTGAAGAACGTGAAGCATCACAAAACATTCCAGAATCGGTCTGACAGAGCCAAGATGGTACGGTCAAACTAAGGTCACATTTTGACCCGTTGCATCATGTTTATGATTTGTAATGGTGCTCAAACACACCATAAACGTGACCACGTGAGGCACCGGTGATGTCCTGCAAAAACACAACGAACACTGAGTGAAGACGCTTAAACAGAAGGAAAGCTGGACGTGAGGATGTGCTGGGGAATGGGTGGGGTCTGGAGAATGTGTGTGTGTGTGTGTGTGTGTGTGTGTGTGTGTGTGTGTGTGTGTGTGTGTGTGTGTGTGTGTGTGTGTGTGTGTCAGGGCCGATAGAGTGGTGATAGAGGGGTGGCAGGACGGGAGGAAAAAGGGGTGTGGGACAAGCCCAAATGCTCTTAGGGAACAATGAGTGAGTTGTTCAGCCAGCAGCAACAGCTGAAAAGATGATGATAAACTCTGTGTGTGTGTGTGTGTGTGTGCGTGCGTGCGTGTATGTGTGTGTGTTTTTGTGTGTGTCTGTGCGTGCATATTTACTATGTAAAGAAAAGTGTTTTTTAATGCCTTTCCACATTTGAATCCTCACAGCTGAGTCATATTTAATATATCTCTATATATACATTTTTATTTGCCTTATAAACAAACAAACAAACAAACAAACAAACAAACAAACAAACAAATAAATAAATAAATAAATAAATAAATAAATAAATAAATAAATAAATATATAGCATATAAAATATGGCATATGGCATATGTGTGCAAGAGACCAAACTTGTGCCTCAAGCTTCATTGGTTTGTTGTTGCTCACAGGTTGCCATAGCAATGATGGTGCAACAGTCAGCTATCTTCCTCTTGACCTGATGGGTGTGCTGGAGGAACACTCATTAAGTGTTCAAAATTGAAACGGTACATCCTCTCTGGAGCACGATCACGTTAGGTAACACATGTGGTGAACCTGGCATTTGCTCAGAAAGATACGAAGTGTTGGCAGTTGTCTAAAGAATAATTTATCACACGTCACGTCTACTGTACATCACAATATGGCAGCCAATAAAGAGATGTTGGAGTGGACTACCACTGAGAATTCTTCTTTAAATCATGTAAAAAAACCAACAATTAAGGTGTTAACACAACAAAATCATTCATTCTTGAGAATGAACAATCTCTATCAATGTATAACCAGTTTCTGTTACCATTACTTCCTCCACACTGTGTGTCTTCATCCCTCCATACTCCTCCACTCCTATCTGCTTCACTCCCTTCCTCTATTCCTCTCGTCTCTGAACCTTCATTCATGCCATCTGTTGTTTTGGAAGTAATGAGTGAAACCCTGCAGGTCAGGACCTCTGCAGTCTTCAGCCTGGATAAATGCAGTGATTGTGAAAAGAGGAGAAAGTGCCTGACTCGCTTGGACATAGATCATGTGCTCACCCTATATATACACCGATTATTTGCACCAGGTTTCTGATTGATGTTTGGTGCTGTGACAACGAGGTGAGAGATGCTGGACAATAAGAGGAGAAATATTTCAGCCTGGTATCACACAAAAACTTTTAATATTTCAATAGATATTAAATATTACATTCATTTTTACTGAATGTCTATATTTTTAGTTTTTTTTTCTTGTAGAGTATTAGTATTAGATGGATTTCAGTTGATCGTTCTGAAGTGATTTCCATGTTTTCCTCTCCATCAATCAATAGAATTAAGATTATTAACATATTACTGAACTTCATAGGAGACTATTGTAGCTAAAATACTACTCTATAATACAGTACTGCCATACTTTGATGCTTATTTTTGGAATATTCCTGCAAGCTGGCTTTGGTTGTCTTTGGCCCACATCTGCTGTCCAGCACTGGAAAGTCTAGAAACGCATTTTGGATAGACAACAAGCAGCAACCTGAATCACAGAGTTTCTAGAGAGGTTGCTTCTAAGGGTTTCCTTCATCCACTTAGAGATAGCACTGAGGCAGGGTGGCGATACAGAGGTGGGTCTCATAAGAACAAGCACAGACCTCAGTTCAACAGAAGCTCTCTGTTCTGTCACAAACATACAGTTGTTTTCTTAAGCTGAGGCGGAGCTGACAGAACATCAGTGAAGATCGAGCCCCACAGCTCCCAAGGGTTCATCTCAATGTGAGCTTCTGTACCACGGAGAGGAAGGTGAGTCTGGGTGCTATGGAGCTTCACCTCTGCTCTTAAAGGTCACATGTCCCTGGAAGGCATATTAGAGGCCCGACGCTACCCGGGGCAGCTGGGAGGTCTTGAACACAAACAGTAAGAGAACAGAATTGATAGGAAAGTCTTCCTCAGATGTTTGAGGAGCGTTACGACGTATGGCATGGTCCAACATTCCTACCCATCCAGCTTCAAGTTCACACATACAAATGAATGCATCCATTTTTCCTTTAGGGTTACTTTTTAATAACTTTTTTAATTTTATTGATGGTAACAATTAGTATTATAGCAAGTTAAAGAGCTGAACTAAAGCTTGGACCACCCTACAGGAGTTTTATAATCGTTTATCGTCACACAGATAAATGGAGTTTCCATGGAGGCACCCTTGCCAACCAACTCCGAACCGAACAGGCAACTGTTGTACTCTGACATCCCTCCAAGGTCCTCTTTTACCTCTAAGGCTCAGCTCTCAGGCTGAGTTCTTCCTCCTCTGTATAAGGCTGAGCTCCTCCTTCTGCTTCTCTGTCCATAAGGAGCTTTAGACAGAAATTCAGACAGAACTTTAGACGGAAATCACATGCCCTACTAAGCTGTGGTGAAGATTTACTCCCACCGTCAGACATATATCTGGAAGAGTTGGAGTTATTATGTTCAAAACAACCCATAGATTGTAGAAAATTATTACTACGTTATTATTGCATCCAGAGCCGTCCTCTTAAATTTCCCTCATCAGAGCCATGACAGAACCTTTCAAAGAAAACCTGAATGACAGTCAGAGCACCTCCAGCAGCCCCTTTTAATTCACTCATGAGCCTTATCCAAAACTCACAGACTCATTATAATTTTCAGGGCAAACTTTAAAAAAAAAATTTTTTTAAAGCTTTTGAATCCAGATCTTTACATTAATCCACACCAAGTGGACTGTCAGGCTGGTCCATCTAATGTACGTGATACAAAGACAGACAACCAATGTCCACACCCCGTCCCTGAAACGCTGTCGTTAACAGTCACATCATTCTGGCTTGTCCAAAACTTATCCAAAACTCTGTCTGAGGTATTATTGGTCCTGAAGGAGGGATTCCAATGAACCTCGATGTTAATGTTCTCATTTAATCATAAACTCTGGGATCTGGAGCAGCTGAAAGAATGTAATTTCTGGGTGGTCCAGAAGTCCCTGATACCAACTGACCAGCTAACAACTTAAAGTACTCCAATAACTCAAGCCTTTAAGTCAATCCACGGGGCTCTCAGGAACAATGAACAAAACCAAATCCCTCATAAATCTTCATGACGTTTCAATTCTGTGATGAAAACTCTTTTCTCCCGGCCTTCCAGTCAGGATATGGTTAAGTCAAGCAGCAAAGCCACACCACTGTGCCCAGTGACTTAAGTCTAAGCCCCCATTCAGAATCACAAATGGGAAATCGTCACAACTATGCTGACATGTCCTCGCTTAACCTTCGTGGAGTTGGAGGCTTAAGTATTTCAGGTGGTGATCAGTGATCCATGTTATGTCTGCTGCTCAGTAAAATCAGTCATTTGTGTTTTAAATGCAAGGTGCTGCTCCTGACCTGGTGCCATGACGACAGCCTTCAGTCCACAAGCTGCTGGGGCAAACCTTCCCTAACTACCCTATTACAAGCACAAAGGGTTGTAGCCTAAAACAGTATGACACTGCTTAAAACATTTAATCAGATAACCGTGTTCTAGTTAGCGTGCATCCTTGTGTCTTTGACACATTCTTCGACGGGGACGCGCTATCATCACACAAGCTTTAAATACCTACAATAAAAAATATCGATGCGACCTTTTTTCGCGATATAATATTGGAAAACACGCAGACAAACACGCACAGACGCACTCACTCCTATTATCACCGTGCCTCTGAAAAAGATATAAAAGTTGGAGAAAAACCAAGTGACAATGAATGCTTTCTTGAATAAAAAAACCATCAAAAGGTCATGAAGAAAAAGGCTCTTGTGTGGAGAACGCTCTTTCAGCTTGGTGCAGTGTCCACAGGACAATATACGAATTAAAGGCAAAGAAAATGTATTGAGTGAAAAAGCAAAAGTGAAAAAAAAAAGTGTATTCCATGTTTATGTCTAAGACTGTTTTTTTTTTTTTAAGAATGATCGCCAGGCTTTAACATTATGATAAAAATAATATGTAATTTTACTATTTTTTTCTTTTACAGTTATGACATCGTTATTAATGACATGATTGAAATTAACAGTTTGTTTTGCTTTTATATTGTACTATTGGCAAAAGTCAATCCTTGCATACGGCTTCTACCGTATATTCTGTTATTACTGTTGGGATGCACAAATTTTCTTGAAGCGCATCCCAGGGATGCACTACTTTCTTGAAGTAAAATGAACTCTGGATAACAATACCATTTCAAAACTTAGAAAGCTTGGATAATTTTTCACATTTCAAGTCCTAAACAAAAATTGAAATAAGAAAAAAACTTTTAATCACTATAGTATCATTACCATTATGTAATTATTACACCTGCAATTATCTCGGTTCACTGCAGATACTTTCAGAAATTTTACTGCGTCTCTTCTAAAATCTATACTTAGTTTGTGTTTGAATATTTCTGCAGTATATTAAGGCCACCGTGTATTCTTAGAAAGCAGTTTTTACGCTTTGATCTGGCAACACAGAAATATCTGCCTCTGTGACACCAGATTACAGACTAGCTTCTTTAACCTCATTTCCTCCTCAGCATTCCACCATAAAAATAGTTATGATTTTTTGTTTCTTGTTATAACTAGTTATAGAGTTCTTTGTAATCTGCCAAACATTTCTTATAGTACACTGAAGCAGAGCTTTTTTGCAGTTGCGCAGCATGTAAAGCTTTACTAACTTCATCTCCCTTGAAGTGATGAAAGTGGTTTCCTGCATTGCACATTTGTGTGTCTGTGTGTATTAGCATCATTTTAAGAATGAAGTGGCAGGAATGCAGAACACTTTGAAATGCAATCAGTTTTCACCAAAACATTGTGTAAATGGGGCCTGAGGCAAAGAGGTCACCAGTTCCTCCTGACGACTATGAACAGTATAGATGTTGTGAAACACAAAGTTTACATCCTGTAGTGAATAACGTGCTAACAGGATTTGGTCTGTGGTTGTTGCCATAATTAAATCTATTCGATGCTGCGGAGCCGAGAGGCTGAAACCCAACCTGATATCCAAAATATGCACTCAGACCCTTTCCCCAATCTGTTTCCTGTCAAGTCCTGGCGCACTGAGCTTTCTGTCCACCCCAAGTGTGTGTGTGTGTGTGTGTGTGTGTGTGTGTGTGTGTGTGTGTGTGTATGTGTGTGTATGTGTGTGTGTGTGTGTGTGTGTATGTGTGTGTATGTGTCTGTGTGTGTGTGTTTGTGTTTGTGTGTGTGTGTGTGTGTATGTGTGTGTGCACAGGGGTCTCCAAACTTTTTCCTGTAAGGGCCACATAAGTTTTCCCTTATCTGCTGGGGGACCGGAGTCAGAAACAGAAAAACTGTGAAGATCGCAGAGGTGCCTGAATGTAAACATTTATTGTCCTCCAGAAGTAAATATTAATAATAACCCTTTCCAGTTATTATGTCATTTGGGAGAGCAGCATAGAAATCAACGAGACTGTCCGGCTTGAATTCGACCGACTCGAACTGATAAGAAAGCTGGGTTTCATCTGGAAAAGATGGATTTCTTTTGCATTTGCATGTAGTACATGGAATCGCACACAGAACTCTGCCTTCAGCATTTCCAGTGCTTCCATACACCTTTCAAGAGATGGATGAAGATGTGCTTCTTCACTTTGTCCAAACCCAGAGCTAGTTTCACCTCAAATGCTACAGGTATTTCCTCCATTTGCTCTGAGTTAAGCTGGTTGCAGAAAAACAATCATAATAACTATTAAAAGTAACTTACCAAATTTCATTGACTCCAAATATATTTTTCCTTCACATAAAAAAATATTTGATCAATTATAATTTCGGCAAAATAATGTTTTCTAGTTTATAATGAAAGGGACCATAAATTTAACCTCCAGTTCTGGTTCTATGTTGGTAGAGAAAGGGAGACTGTGGAGAGGTGGTGGAGGACAAGTCTGAGGGGTCGAGTCTCACTCTCCATTAGTTAGCAGAGCTTCACAGGCAGCAGCCAGAGGGATGGTCTCACACTCAGCAGTGGGTGGAATGTTGTCCGCAAGGCTTGAGACCTGTCAGCACGTCTTTCCCTAACAATCTATCCAACTTTGCCTGAGTACCTTCACACAGTTTGCTGTAAAATCTTCAAATTCTCTGCTACTATCGTCACGGTATCAACGACACAAACTTTGCTTCCTACGACTGTAGTCGACCCTCACCTGTAGAGTCATGTCAGTTATCACGCCTGCAGACGGGATTAGAGAGAAAAGGGTTAATATTACCTAAAACAAGCACAAAACGAGTGAAAAGAACTGGCCCCAGTTTAGATCTTTGTGGAACTGCAACGCTAACCTTTATTTAAAGAGAAGAATTGTTGATGGCACTTACAAATTTTGTGTGATAAATAGAACTTAAACCAGCTTAAAGTTGTTATTTTAATAAAACTGCCTAATCTCTCTATTCAGATCTGATGGTAAATGGTGTCAAAGGCCACACTGAGATCCAACAGGAGCATGGATAACAGAAAAAGTATGGATCGTGTACTGCATCTGTATGAGAAGGTCACAAAAATACATAAATGCATCTAAAGGTATAAAAGGTACCATATATTCAAAATAAAAAAGTCAGCCTTGCAAAGTTTCCCTTTCAGATTTAATTGTCAATGAATATTGGAATGAATGTTAATGCAAGACCTGCAGTAAACTGGCGACTTATCCAGGGTGTACCTGCCCCCCGATCACAGTCAGCTGTGATTGGCTCAAGCGTAAACCCGTGACCCAGATCCAGATGAGCGGCTGAAGATGAGACAATTACTAATTGTCTTCAAGAAAAACAACAAATGATTTCAGAATAATGAGATTCGATAACAGACGAAAGGGGAGTTATTGTCTGCTTTTGGGTTTGTTTGTTTTTTTGGCGGGGGTGGGGGTGGGGTTTCTTAGTTTGGTTCATTTTGCGTGTCATCCAAACACAAAGCTTGAAACCACGTCTCAATGTGAAACACAATCAAACAGCCAACACAAACACCACAAGGAGACGAAGAAGGACAAGAGAAGAAAGCACATCCTTTGTTTGTGGTAAAGAATTTCAGCTACGCCAAATTCCTCCGCAAAACCCATCCGGAGGATAATAAGACTTGTTGAACTGCATTTAGCTTTGATTATAGCATGCATCAACTGTGATATTGTTTTGATGAGTTAATGCAATATCACAAGAGTTATTTCCATCCAGTGATGCAATATTTTTTTCAGATTTTTCATCAATACCTTACATTTATGATGATGGGGTCTGACCACTATGTAAAGCCATCTCCAGCACTCATTGAGATTCTTCTTTCAAAGAATCTCGATGAGGTTAAGGTCTGGACTCTGTGAGGCCAATCCATGTTTGAAAATGTTGTCTCATGCTCCCTGAAACACTCCTCCACAATTTTTGCCAAATGAATCCTGACATTGTAATCTTGGAATATGTCCTCGCCTTCGGAGAAGAAATAATCCATTGATGGAATAACCTGGTCATTCACTATATTCAGGTAATCAGCTGATCTCATTCTTTGAACACATACTGTTGCTGAACGGGCATATTCCAAGATGACAATGTCAGGATTCATTGGGCTAAAATTGTGGAGGAGTGTTTCAGGGAGCATGAGACAACATTTTCACACATGGATTGGCCTCACAGAGTCCAGACCTTAACCTCATTGAGATTCTTTGAAAGAAGAATCTCAATTCTTTGAAAGAAGAATCTCAATGAGTGCTGGAGATGGCTTTACATAGTGGTCAGACCACATCATCATAAATGCAAGATCTTGATGAAAACTATGAAAAAAATATTGGAACTGGATGGAAATAACTCTTGTGATATTGCATTAACTCATCAAAACAATATCACAGTCGATGCATGCTGTAATCAACGCTAAATGCAGTCCAACAAAGACTGTCAGAGATTAAAGGGTTAAGCCGATCAACACAAACGCATTATACTAAAATTCGGGCCTTTCTTAAAGACATTAAAATGTGGAATGGTGTAAAAAATCAGGATGACACCTCTATAACCTTTAGTAACCTCTACTGGATGAAACTTGGGAGTGATCTTTAATCAGAATCTCCTATCTCCTATGACTCCCACATAAAGAAAATCTCTAGATCAACAACATTTCTTTCAGTTACATAATATCATACAAATTACTTTTATACTACTTTTATACCAATTTTTATTACTTTGACTACTACTTCTGAATGAAAAATGGGAAAAATTGGTTCTTGAATTATTTTATGATAATTATCTTAATATCAGGTTGCTCTAATAAGTCTGATCCAAACTGCTGTGGCTTGTATACAAGAAGATATATGAAGAACAGACCACCGTAGTGTGTCGTGGTCATGATGGTTCCACTGGCGACTTCTGGTGAAGATGTGACCATGACTCCTAACCTGTTTCCGGAAATTATTTCCACCATTGTGAACTTTGATTGTTGTTCTCTGTCTTTGTAACATCTATTGTATATTTAGGGAGAAGAAGCCTTCACCTGTGTTTCTCCCAGAGGTTTCTGGAGGGCTGGAGATGGAGGGATGGAGGTAGACAGCTGGAAGTGGACGGCTGGAGGCAGAAGTTGGCTGGAGTTGGGGTTATGGAGATAGAGGGCTGGAGGGGGTGTTGCTGTTTTCTATTCCAGGGTTAGACAAGGGAGTGGGAGGAACAGATTATACAGAAAACCACTTCCAGAGGAAGTTGGTTGTAATGCTGACAGTGTTCCTGTGGAGGCTGTTATGCTAATCTGCACCTCCTCTCTGAACGGTGAGGAACATCCGTGGTGGGGGGAGAAAGTTCATGATGAAAACCTATAGCTCCGGCCACAGATAGACGGGGTGGGGGTGGGAGTGGGGGGGGGTATGGAGCAGAGGAAGCACACAGGAAGCAAACACAACATGTTTTCATCTGTCCAATGGCATCACTGGAGCTCTCTTACCTCACTCTGACCCATCAAAGAGGGGTGACATCCACCCACTCAACCCCCCCCCAACTCCACCACCACCACCACCCACATGCACAGACAAATACACACACACACATTTCAGCACCCCACCAGATTTTACAGCTGGATGAAGAGCATCAATGGGAGCAGTGAGTGGCTAGACAATGGGCATAAACGTCCAGGCTAGCAGGCCGTCACAGGATTTCCTGGCTTACGTTTACAAAAAAGTCAGACCTTTCCGGCCGCACAATACAGAATGAGTCTTCAGTGTACCAAAAAAGAGCATGTTGGGTAATCCCACAATCAGACAGGTGGCGTTAGCATCAGTTTGCGGGGCTGTGACGGGAAGATATCAGCTGGTTTGTTTTTCACTGTCGCTGTGAATTACTGGAAAGGTTCAAACTCCAGCGGCTCGGAAACTCTGATACAACAGGGCTTAAAAACAAAACAAAAAAAAAAGCAAACAGGGACTAACTGGGCGCTGCCTTCAAACGCCAGCGCCACCCGGACATCAAACGGTCTCATTCTGACCCCCCCGTCCTCTCTCTCTGAGCCAGCATTGAAGTTGTCAGGCCTCGTTAGCGGAGAGACGCCCACCGCCAGCCTGTCTGCCATCCCAGGCAGTTTGACCCCCCCCACACACACACACACACACACACACACACAGACTGCCTGACTGTCGCTGCTCTGTGCAGCTTTCTGTCCCGATATCCCCGACCCCGTCTGGATCTCACTGAGGTTGTAAAGTCAGGGAAAGGCAGCATGAAGATGCCCTAGAATTTGTAGTGAAATAGCAAAATGTGAAGGATTGGAATAAAAGAGGATGATGTACAGCACATGTGTCAAACTCAAGCCCCCGGGGGCCAAATGTGGCCCGCCAAATCATTTTAGGTGGCCCACGAGAGCATTAAAGATCAGAGTGTCTAAAAATATATAGGTCAAAATTGTGCTTTGACCAAAACTACATTTCCCACAATGCAGTAATTAAGCCCCTTTAAACTTTGATAAAAAACATCTTGAACAAAGTTAATGTCCTAACTTGTGTTTGATGTTATTTTTATTTATTCTCTTGAATAGTTTGATCCTTGATTGATGGAGTTCTGTGGGTTTAATAATTTGACAAACTAAAAGAATTTGTTCTAACAGAGATATAAAAAAACCCATATTTTATCAGTGTAACTGTAATGTTTGTAACTTGAATAAGTAAATAAATTCAGAGTTATTTAACATTAAGTATGTGTATAAATTTTTTTAAAAGAAATAGACCATTCATTGAAGGTGCGCTTTATAATCCGGTGTGCCTTACAGTGTGGAAAATACTGTAGTTACATTTATTTTACATTACATTGAGTTACATTTAGTTACACTTATTAGTTACATCTGGCCCTTTAAGGACAGCCGTTATGCCGTGTTTCAGTATCCTGAAACAAAGTTTTATCAGACAATTCTATTACTGATCAACAGAAAAACACGCCAAATTTTAAAACAAGCTATCCAATAATTGTCAAGACTTTGCAACAAAACAACAAAAGTAATGGTGAAGCTGGATAAATAGATGTAATTTCACTGGAAGCTCTGGGTGTCTGAACCAAAGCGTGGTTCAGACATGCCACTCAAACCTCCCCCCTCCCATGACGGTCAGAGTTCCTCTCAAGTTTGACTTCCTGTAAGCCCAGAGTACTGTGATCTCCTGAGGAGCACAGCATCAGGGATTCCCTCATCCTTTCCTGCCCCCCCCCCTTCCCCATGTCCCATCATCCTCCACTTCCTCCTCGTCTTTGCAGGAGGACGTAAGCCTCTTATCACCCGGCACCGGTGGGCTGAGTGCCTCACAAACTGTTTAGAATGTATTGCTTTCACCCAGGTGGCTCTGAAGGAAGCAGCTCAATGGGATGCTTTCATTTGCATTAAAACTACATTTATGGTTGTTGTTTTTTTTTAATTCTCAGAAACCTTGCAAGGAAAAAACAAAAAACAAAAAACTGAAACTGGAAAAACAAGGCAGCTGAAGTCCACCAGTAGCGGTGAAGAGAAGTTGGGGAGTAATTTCTCAGAGTACGGTGGTTCAGCGTTGCCCCAGGGAGGTGAAAACTCTCCCTTGGAAAGTAACAGATGCACACAGGAGCTGTTTGTGCTGAGGGGAAATGAGAGAAGCTGCGATTATCAGCTCCAAAGGCAAAAAGATCCCTCCATTCTCTAAAGCCTCTGGCTCTGAAGCCTCACAAACCCTTCATCCCGCCTGATTAGAAACACAAAAGCTCCTCATGACTGCTACTCCGACAGGGAGCTGCAGATGTAGAGGAACCTGTGCAAAAAAACTTTTTTTTTTTTTTTTTTTCAAATGAATGTCAGTCGTAGAAACAGTTAAATGAATAAGATCACAGAGAGTTGGTATGGAGGAAAGTTTTAATCACATGACAAAAGATAGAATACAGGATGGGTTGCTGCTTCCTCCTACTGTCATGTGACCAGAAATTTTTTTTAATTTAAATTTAGTGATGGAGACTGTAGAGATAAGCTGTTATTACATAAAGCAGATGCATGTGACCTCTCTCCCCTCCACACAACCGACCAATCGCTGCATTCGTGGTTTTAGTGTAATATGTAATATGTAATATGTCAGTTTCCTGTTGTCGCCCTCACTTCCCTACCTTCAGAAGGATTGAGGCTAAAAAAAAAACAAAGAGAAAAAGGAAGGAAGAAGTGAGGAAGAAGATAAAATTGCATCTCTTGTAATTTTTGTAGACATCAGCATGAAACTGGAACTATTTAAAGATCGAACACTTTACCATGAGCCTATGGAGTAACTGATGTAGTAAAGCACAAGAAAGCATGATCCCTAAAGTCAGATTATATGTCGTTTGAACTTTTAAAGTTTGTATTGTGTTTTTTTTAGTTGCATTTCTTTTCCTCTTTTTAATTCTTTAATCATTTATTGGACATTAATGACCTAAAGTATTTGGCAAACTGTGTAATCCTGCTTCCTGGAACAGTTCCGCCTCCAGGTGAGAGCAAGATGCCCAGCATAGCGAGCGGATATCAGCAGACCATCATCCTGTGTGGGGGTGGAGGGGGTGACCCGTGCCTCCTTCAACACCCCAGAGGTCAGCCAAAAATAGGTGTTGGATTCAGACAGCGCTTCAGTTCACACAGTGTGTTCAGAGCTTCACTGACCTGCTGAAAGGAAGTCATTGTCTGGCAGAACTCTGGAAACCTTCGTCCCTCAAACCGTTGTTACTTTCACTGGAAGGTGGGAGTTTCTGCCTCAGCAAGGTCTGAGTCGTCACAGACATCTCTCATCTTAATATAATAGACAAATTTTTACTTTCTTTATCGTTATTCCTTTTCAAAGTAAATAAATGGGTTTTTTTTCAAATTCCTTGTAGTTTTATCTGTTGCATAAATTATCTTCAATACTTAGACTGACTCTTGCCTTTCATGGTACCTTAAATGCGTAGCAGGAAAAAAAAGAAGAAGATATTTTCAGTTTAACTTAATTGCTAGTAATATCACAATGTTTAAATGATATTTCAATGTAGATTCAAGTTGAGACTGAAGGACGTCTGTCCACAGCAGCAGTGAGTCTAGATACTGGTGGTGGCGGCTGATGACTCTGCTGAGACAGAGCACGGTGATGATATGGTGATATTGGTGAATCTGTAAAGAACCATGTTTAAAACCACAGCAGCGCGATGATTAGCTAAAGCGTGTCCCTCAGCTATTTGAACTATTTCATTTGAGCAGCTAATATCTCAATTGACAGCCGATTGTTGATAATAACTATTACAACTATATTATAAATGTGCAGATTTTACAAATAAAATTTTTAAAAAAATTAAAAAAAAGAAGTATATTTAGATGCACGTAGAGAAATACTGTAGTACATTTACCACTAGCCTCGCTCCAGACACACATGCAGCCCCGTCTGTGTTGGTCTGGCCAGTCCATGAGCCACCGTCACCCAGCACAGAGAGGATCAAAGCCAGGCGGGGAGGGGGGGCTGTTAGGCTCTAATGTGTTTCCACTCGGGAGTCGTCTCCATGGGAAAGTGCAATAGGTTAGAATATCAGTGGGACGTGCCTGGGAGCGTAACCGCTCACCTGTCGTCTAACTGCTTTTGCACAGTTTCTCCAGTCAGGAGGCGACCCGGCGTCTTGTCCTGAGGCTCCCAGCAAACACTGACGCTGGATGGATCCAGGAAGCAGCCAGACGTCCCTCTGAATGCTGACTGCAGTTAGAAGAAGTTCAGTCAGACGTCTTCTGAACGTCTACAGACACGAAATAAAGGCCGGCTCTGTGTCTCTCAGTACCGATATCAGTCCTGTTAATCTGTTCAGATAATAAACACTGTGTTCAAGAACAAACATTTATTTTCTCAGAGCGATCAGATTATGAGTAATCACTGTTGAGTGTTTGGCTTGATCAACACAAGAGGATATGAAACATTCATTCATTCATTTTCCCATACCGCTTCCTCTGTTTTCGTAGGTCACGGGGGTTGCTTCATGCTCATAAATCTGTTAATTCATATCGCAGAATGGATATGAAACAGTTATGATAATATATTGAATGTGCCAAAGTGCTTAAATAATCAGTCCATTATCAAGCAGATCACTCCAAAAAAAAAAAACAGTTGCCAAATTCTGAAATGCTGAAAATGATGATGAAGTAAAACTCTTTGCAGGCTGGACTGCAGATTCCAAGTTGTTGATCAGCACAAATCCAGACATGAATTCCAGATATGAATTTTTAAGTGCGAAAACATGAATTTTTCTTCACACAACTTTTACACAACAAGCCAAAAAAACAATAATCTCAAGCTTACATTCAGTTTAAATCCATAGAAGAAGAAACCAGGAAAGAGAAAAATTTAGAAAGCTTTAAAATAAAAGATGCAGAATAATTAATAAGTTGTCAGAATAGTTGCCCATCAGTCTCAACTGTTTACAGTTCACAAATGAAGCGTAAAACACACAGTATGCAAACTTTTCATTCATATATCGAAATGCTGTCACTTCGTAAACCTGAGAATCATCTCATAATGTTGTGCATTGTTTGTTTGATGTTTTATTATTGTCTGTTTAGCAATAATTGATCATCAACTATCAGATTGTGTTGGTCAGAAATTAAATGTTCGTGCACAGACCGACACAACGGAAATGTTCAGTTGATCCAGCTGTTTTCTCCCCCTCCTCCACTCCCCCCACCCTCTCTCTCTGTCTGCCCCACTCCCACATACCAAGTGTCCGGTGGGGGGAGGTAGGTGGGGGGGGCAAACAGGTGTCTGACTGTTGCAGCAACCCGTTGGTTGGTCTGCAGGTTTTACCCCATGCTCCCAGCTGCTTTCACACACACACACACACACACACACACACACACACACACACACACACACACACACACACACACACACACACACACACATACACACGCACACACGCACACACACACACACACACACACACACACACACACACACACACACACACACATACACACACACACACACACACGCACACACACACACACACACACACACACACACACACACACACACACACCCCTCTGGATGTATGACATCTGAAAATGCCGATGGATTACTTTAGTAAATCTTTTGACAGATGGGCAAATGCTGGTGGTAGTGATGTGTGTGTGTGTGTGTGTGTGTGTGTGTGTGTGTGTGTGTGTGTGTGTGTGCGCGTGTGTGTACTTTCACTTGTAACCTGAGCACTCGGCCACCTGCAGCAGACGACTGAGAAACACATTGAAAAGACAACACACACACACACACACACACACACACACACACACACACACACACACACACACACACACACACACACACACACACACAATGTTATTGATGCCTGCCAAAGTACAGTACAGAATGTATAGGGGTCCAGACGTGTCCCGCCCTCCTCTGCCTATGATTGGCAGGCGTGATGATGTCATCACCACACAGGCCCACACAGACAGAACAGGAAGTACCGGCTGTTTTTCCTGTTGTGCTTTAATACCAATATGCATCGGTAGTCACCATGACAACCCTCAGCAGTAATCATAGCAACAACAAGTGGAGGAAATAGTCTTCTGGATGCTGCGGATGGACAGCAGACAATCACTTCTCCTGAGGGAACAGTGTTGTTTAATACGCTTCATGCTGTGTATTCATTCATTCATTCATTCATTCATTCATTCATTCATTCATTCATTCATTCATTCATTTATTCCTGAACTGGAGTGTTGAATCAGCAGCAATCACGTCGTTATGTGGAGTCATGGCTATACAACTGCAACAAATCAGGGCAGCGGTGGGTTATGTGGTGAGGCCAGTCTCCCCACTTCCCCTCGTCAACACGTTGAAGTATCCGGTGTTGTATGGTCGCCATGCAGGCTGCCCACTAATCCATAGGGATGGCAACAGCAAAAAAAAAAAAAAGATTTCCTCCTTGTGGGATTAATAAAGAATCAAGAGGAAAAAAGAGAATACAAACCTCAACCCCCCCCCCCCCCCCACACACACACACACACACACATATTTTAGTGTCAGTAAATAGAGATGTAGAGGAAGTTATTCCACAGCAAAAAAATTGACCAATGTTGTGAGAAACATTGTCATTCCAAGCCAATCAGAGCAGAGGGGTGTGTCAGAGTGTTGCCATAGTGGGAACACACTATGGGTGATTTGAATTTGGCCTCGCAGCTTGAAGGTTGCGGGTTCGAGTCCCTTCTGTGCGGAGTTCTTCCTGTATCTGGATGGATGGATGGATGGATGGATGTCTCTTCAAACTGCAGTAGGCCACAATTAAAGTGTGTTCTGGGCTTTAACAAAAGGCTGATTAGAATATGATTTATTTAATATGATTTAATATGATTTATTTATTATTTATTTGTTTCATTAATATGATTTATTTATTAATACGATTAATATGATTTATTTATTATTTATTTGTTTCCTTAAAACAGAGTTACTCGATTATTATTTCACTACTGTTCATTTGTTCAAACATCCTTCATATTGATGTCTTTTTTTTATCCGGTGAGTCAGTTATTTTCACCGAGGACCACATCAGCATAACGGCTGTCCTCAAAGGGCCAGATGTAAATGTAACTAAATGTAACTCAGTGTAATGTAACATAAATGTAACTCCTTAATGTTAAATACCTCTAAATGTATTACTTATTCAAGTTACAAACATTACATTTGTAAAGAAAAAACATGTTTACATGTTTCTCTGTTATAATATAAATCCTTTTAATTTGTCAGGTTATTAAACCCACAGAACTCCATCAATCAAGGATCAAACTATTTAAATCAATAAAGAAAAATAACATCAAACACAAGTTAGGACGTTAACTTTGTTCAAAACGTTTTTGTCAATGATAAAATTTGATAAATTACTGCATTGTGGGAAATGTAGTTTTGGTCAAAGCACACTTTTCACCTTTTTATTTTTAGACACTGACTTTTTATGCTCTCGAGGGCCACATCAAATGATCTGGTGAGCCACATTTGGCCCCCGGACCATGAGTTTGACACATGTGCTGTACAGTATCGCTCCTTTGTCATTCATTAATCCATCATGTCATCCAGCTGCTGCTTCTTATAGGGAAGAATCTGGGAATCAGTTTTCCTCCTTTACGTCCAGCCTCAGAAGGGTTTCAAATGCTGTTAAATGGAACAGCGACGCTTGAAGCTTCAAGGTCTGTATAAAACACCTTCCTCTCCCTTTGTTCATTCATTGTCATTTTTCCATCACTGTAGTTGTTATGTAGTTCATTTGTGAAACTTAAATCTTCAATTTTACACACTAACGGATGAAAACCAACCACACAATAGAGGAGGGAACAATGTCGAAGCCATTATGACAAACATTCTTGTAGTCAAAATATATTCTCAACCCCAAAAAATCCTGTGGCTCACCAAACATGTTCAACTAAATAGAAAAAGCATCTCTTCTCTTCTCATCATGCAAACAAATATGCAAAATATGCAACACAATGCTTGATCACACAAAAACAACACCGGCTGATGTTCAGTCATGGAAACACAAGTATGATTATGATGCAAAAAAACCACACAAACAAATAGTCGCGTTCTGATGTGGAGGCAGACTGGAATTTGTTTCCCATCTGTAATTCTGCTACTATTTCTGTTGTTTCAGCTTCATATAGTTTGGTTGACCACCTGGATGGTGAGAAATCAGAACTATATGGACCATCCCAAAATAGTCCAGTGGAGCTGGAAGCACAAATCAGCTCCATGGTGTCTGCTTTGAATTTACAAATCCCTGTTTTAAATATCCTGATTCCCATCGAGCATCTGAAGGCTTTCCAACCATCCTTCCTGGGTATTTTCAGAGTCAGACAATGTGATCATTGCGTTTGGATTTGAAACCCTTTCCTGACGAATGAGGCAAAGATCAGACGCCGTTAAAACCCTCAGCAGCTTCGTTGAGAATCATTTGTCTTTGAATCCAGTGAAGCTGGTTATATACCACAGGAAATGGAATGAGACGCCAAAGGAAAGTAAAGCCACGTACTGGGGTGTTCTACATTGTATGGCAGGTGTGAGTGACCCTGTAATCTGAGATAATGTAAGCTGAAACCATTTCTGATCGAAGAGACCATTTAGTGATGTGGTGAGCTAGCTTTAGTGTACAAAAATACCAATAATTCACTGTTAAATCGTCAGCAGACGGCTGAAGGCTAAAGGAAAGTCAATGAATCAGCAGCTGCTGAGAATCCAAACTTCAGGTATCTTATAAGGAGCTGTATTCATTTGAATTCTTTTATACGGTATGAAATAATGAGGTTAAAACGGTGCACAAAGCTTGTCGTAAACATCTAGAGAATTATTCCATCTACTGCTTTTGGGGGGGGACCTCTGACTAGCTTCACTGTTCCGTCTGTTTGACCCACATTTGGATTGTTCCGGTCGGCTCTGTTCACGCTGTTTCCAGCTGCAGCTGTGCAGCCTGTCAGCACCGAGAGGCATTTAACCTCTAATGAGCCAGAGGTTTTTAGTGAAAACATCCTGGAGCTAAAACTGAGTATATGTTGGACTTAAAGTTCACCAGAGAGTTCACCATATCACCTAACAAGACACCAAGTCACAGGCAGCCAGAATTAACAGTTATTGCATGTTTCACTACCCAACGAAATGGAACCAGCCCGCCTGGGCGTCTTGGAAATGGAGACAAAAAAAACCAACACATTTTCTAGACTGGTCTGGTCCAGTTGGGTGTCTTCTCCCACCACCAACCTGCTGATGTAAGCCCCCCCCCCCACTCCAGCCTGAAGATGTATTTAATTCACACTCATAAAAGCACTTAGATGCTTAACAATAACCTATAATTATAATACATTTCAGAGTGTACTTGTTTTATTTTCATCATGCCTTTTGAGATGAGTGAATTAGTGCAGATGTCAACCCCATAATACTGTCACACTGTCCAGTCGGTAATCTACACGTTTAGGTAGTAAGAGTGTTGTCCGCTTATCAGAAGGTCAGCAGTTCGAGCCCCACTGCCCTCATCTACATGCCGAAGTGTCCTTGAGCAAGATACTTGCTCCATTGGTGCCTGTCGCTCTTCTTGAGGGGAAAATATCAGACTTCAGATTATTGTACTACGTATATTGTGTGATAATAACATGATAATAATGATATTCATACTCCATTCATGTATGTTCCCGCCGTTACCTACACTGAGTCCTTTTTCCTCTCAGCATGAAGGAGAAAAGAAACATCTGGATGCAACATTTACCCTGCATGTCATTACATTTGCGCTGAGGCTCACAGACAGACAATAAGACATTTAGATTCACGACAGGTGGACGTCCTCTCAAAACACACTCTGGCAGCCAGAGCCCAGTTTGAGGGAAGACGGGAAATTCATCTGACAGCAGGAGACAGTTTGTTGTTGGTTCATCTCTCAGAGGATTCTGTAATGCTGGCGTGTCTGAAAACCACACTGGACACATTTTAACACTAAACCTGTCTCTTTTAGCTGAATAACAATGACAGGGAAGCCCTTCAGGCTGCAGGGGACCAGGACAAATCGTCCTGCCCCGCACGCCACCCAGGGTCATGGTGGTGGTGGGGGTTTCATTTTACAGAAATGCTATCTAAATAAAACAGTTATACTCATGCGTGTGCGTGTGTGTGTGTGTGTGTGTGTGTGTGTGTGTCTGTGTGTGAAGAGGCTTATGCTTAAATAAATGTTAATAGAACTAGCAGGTTTGTGTTACAGCATTAGCTGCTCCAAACTGAGCTATTGTTAATTTTTCATTCATTCATTCGTTCATGAGGAAGAGGAGGTAAGAAGCCGTCTTTGAGTGTAGCATTGACTGTGTGTGTTTAAAGTTTGTCTCATCTGAGACAACTGAGACTGACTGATGCTTAGATGGTCCTGATGGGTTTGATGCACTGGTCTTTGCACTGGTTCCGGAAAAAAAAACACTCACATGCCGCTGACTATACTGCAGACCACTAGAGGTCCACTGATCCCTGATTGGAGGCCTTCATCTGACGCTGTATGCCTAAAAAACACCTGAAGCCTTGGAGTCTTCTTTCTGGACCTCATTGTGTTTTTGATCACATAACCATCCTCTGGATTCAAGCACAGACATTCATAGAATAACAGGAATGTCAAATAGAAAGCAGATTAGTTTGTGTGTAAAGCTACTTGATTTGTGTCTTGAAGAACATTTGAAATACCTGAGTTCTGAATGAGCTGATCCGGTCCAAAGACTTTGAGCGCCCCCAAGTGGTCGGAGTGATACAGCCTGCAACCTGCATTTTCATCCATGTGTTCTTTGCTTATTTTTCAGCAGGAGAAAACATATTAAATAAATATCTATGAAGATCCAGAATGAGCTCATCTAGGATTATTTCTAGATTTTTTTTTAAATCTTATTTTTTTCAACCCTTTCTTTGATCTCTCAGGGAATAATGTACAGATCTGGAAATAAATCAGTCATGTTTCAAATGGAAAAGCAGATGAGATGATTAGGGTTGTCTCAGCTTCATGGTGAATGAATGAATAATGAATGAATAACACAATGTTCCCTCTGATAGAAATAGAAACTGAAGGAACACACCAGTAATGTTTTTGGCTAGTGGTAGTATTTAAAGTTGTCCTTTCATCTGTATGTAGGGCAGCTTCTTGAGATTGTTAACATACCAGGCTTGTTGACGATGCTTTTTGTGAGTAGTTTGCTGGTTGACCACATGAAGAGCCCCAGATCAGGAAGTCATTTGTGTCATTTTTTAGGGTGTGTCCTGTTCGTTGAGGTCAGCATGGTGGAGCAGCGGGTAGCGCTGTCATCTCACAACAAGAAGGTCCTGGGTTCAAATCCTCTTGAGGCTTTTCTCTGTGGAGTCTGAATGTTACCCCACTTCTGGCTTCTCCAACCCCCCCCCCCCATCATAACCACATGCATTAGAGGTAAAGTGATGACTCTAAATTGAATGTTAGTGTGACCGGTTGTCTGTCATTGACCCAGCAATAAACCCCGTCTCCAGTCCAGTTGTAAACTGGGATTGGCTCCACTCCAGACCCTAAACAGGATAAGTGGTACAGAAAATATCTGAATGTTCTTGTCACGATTGAAGATAAACATACTATTATAAAATGATGCATTTTAAATACCTCATCTGTTAATCAAACCTTACCTTACAGTCTGCTGCTTTACTTCAGGGTCCACCCAGAAGTAAAGTTTCTGTTAGAAACCAAAGAACCAGTCGCCTTCAAACATATCTTCATTTAATGCACAACTTTGTTGCATTATTTTTCCTGTTATACACAACTTATATTGAAAGCAACTCTTCATCACAAGCATCTAGAACACACAGAACAAACAATCAGGGGTGGAAACGAAACGGCCGTTTGTCTATTATACACCGTGTTCTACGCGATATGGAGGAGCCCTCTTTGTACAAATTACATCCAAAAGAAAAGATTTTCTTTTGTCAGAAATATGAAAACATTCAATAATAAAATATTCAACCAATCCTTTCATTTGAGGACAAACGGATTAAAAAAAAAAAATCTTTTTCTAACATTGACATCACTTCCTAATTTGACATCACTTTTGTAATCTGTGTTTAATATATTTTCTGCTATTGATAGTAATTACAAAGCTCAGAGAACATCGATCAGCCTCTTCTGGAGTCTTTAAAGCCCCTCTCTGGGCAATTCAAAGGGGAAAAGGTTCAGTTTTCACCATTCAAATAAAACAAGTATATAATCCAACCATACAAAATGTGTAAACTAAAGCCACTGTAATTAGAACAGTTTGCCAGGAACTTCACTATAACCCCTCTCGTCTCGTTGGGATTCAGAATTTCCAGATTAAACTGAAAAGGAAGCTATTCTTAGAAATTGACATCAAATTCTTCAAAATGCATGTTAACGGATTGAGATTGGACCAGAGAGCAGCTTTGAATCCCCATTGGCTGCAGCTGTGTTCCCGGGTGTTGGTATTGGTTCAGCAGCTTCTGGTTGTCCCCCCACTTCTCTCCACTGACCAGCGTTCCTACTCAGTACCATCAGGAGAAACATTTGCTGATCAACAGAGTGGGTTTCAACCGAGCTGTTCAGCGTTCTGATAGGACGTGATGTGACAGATGTAGTCTACTGGTTTTCCACAAGTTCCCACCTGGATTCTGGGTTGATCTTAATCCAACAGGAAATGACTGATTCTATTATGTACACCAAAAGCTGCCCTTCACCATCCTTAAATACATTTTTTATTATAATGGCCAAAATGAGTCAGATGAACAGGATATCAACATCTGGTACAGAATGGCCAGTCAAGTATATAACTGTATTTTACAGCATAACTGGTGAATTTTGGCTCCTCTTGTAGAGAAAATAATGTTTGAAAATGTCTGTTTGAAGAAAATGGTTTAAAAACCATTTATCTCTGAAATACTGATCACATCAGCATGAATGGATTTCATCAGATACCTGGCTCGAATATACTCTGATGATTTCTACTCAGTAATTAGAAGCAGCAGAAGCCAGGAGAAGTCTTAGAGACCGTCTTTACAAAGGTAGTGTTGTTTAATCATCAGAGAAAACGGATTTAAAAACCAAAAAAACAATCTTTAACCCTTCAGCTGGAACACAAAATAATAAAACAGCATGTTGGGGTGTAGCAGGTCCAGACCTATGGTTCAGACACGTCCAGGTGGGGCCTATTGGGGGGAGACTCAGGCAGGAGCTAGAGGTCCATGAAGGTTGATGTTAGGGGCTGGAGGGGCTGGTTGTTGTGTCCTGACCAAAACGACCGGCCTCAAGTAAACTGGTACTCCTCTGTGTACTCTGTGTCCTCTGGAGCATACTGGTTATCCCCAGATGCATACAGGTCGTTTCCAATGCCGTACTGGACAATGCTGAAGTCTTCAGTCGTGTACTGGTTGTCCCCCTCAAACGATTGTTCCGCTGCCTTTTTGTTCTCAGTGTTTGCTGTATTTAATCCCGTTTTCTTCACTCTGAAATGAGATTAATATTGTTAGGGGTTTAGGTTAGAAGGAGTTTGTGAAGGTGTGGTACAGGTGAAAACTGAGCATGATGAGGCCTCTGGGGGAATCACCGCGAACTCTGGGCGAGGGTTACATTTCTGTTTTGTACAAAAATAAGTATTTTTAAAAGAGACAAGAAATCAATCCTTGGTCGGGGCGATGAGGCTCTTAGTCGTGTTTGTAGTGTATCTTCTGATTATTTAACGCACATGTGGAATAATGGCATAAAATCACATTAAACTTAATACCACTGGAATAGTTGACACATAGATTCAAAGGCAAGGCAAACAACTTTTTTTGCGGTTTAGGTTCCTTTTATTCGATAGTGTGAGAGATTGACTGGTGTGGTGTTCAAGGGTTTACTAGATTGCAATGCTGAATGTTGGCAGAATGTGATTTTTGGGTTATGAGTTATTAGATTAATAACCGTACATTGCTGTTAATATTGCTTACTCCATTTATTTATTTTCCAAAGATATATTTTCCGAAAGCAGAAACTTCATATGCACTGTGTGTTATGTTTTAGGGATCTAAAGTTAAATATTGATTATTTATTTTTTGGTGGCTTCTATCTTGTTTTTTTTTTTTTGTATTATATTTTGTTTGATGTTCTCGTATAAAATGTAAAAATATCATTTAAAAAAAAAAATCTTTTTAAAAGTTGTTTCTCTACACTGACTAACCGAGTAAAAACTAAAAGCTCTCATGCTGACTGTCATAAAGACAGGAGGACGTCACTAAAACTGACGATCAGCATCTCCAACAAAGGCCTTAGATGTGAACACTTACTGGTTCTTGTGTTTGGCCCCGCTGATATGAGACTGGTACTGCTCCACAGAGTTTAGTTCAATGTTGCAGACGGTGCATGGGTAGCCTTTGAGGGTGGAAGCTACATGAAGAGAGAATCGATAGTTAATCTCCGGGCGTAGCTTCACAGCTGTGGTTGTGTGTCTCACCTGGTGCCGTGGCGGGGCCGTACGTCTCCATCAATTTCTGCTTGGTCATCTGTTTCCTGTGCTTCTTGCCCACGTAGTGCTGCTGGGCCATGAGCGGGTTGTTAAAGGAGGCCTGGCAAATGGGGCAAAAACGGTCCGGGTTGCTTTTGTCGTCGCCCATCGCAGGCTCACTGCTCGTATCCTCTGCAAGTTTCTTCTTTGGGGGAGCCGTTGGTGGCGTTTGAGGAGCTACTGTTGATCAAGAGATATTGTGTCAGGAATTAGTAAAAACACACAACAAGGAAACATGGAAATAAGTTAAATTATTAACATATATTAAAAAATAAAAAAGGGCTGGAGTAGAGGGCCACTAGAGTCAGGATGGTCTTTGAGGACGCTACTGCAGATAGGTCATCAAAATCATCTTGTGCATATTACATTTTTTAAAAACAAGAGAAATTGCACTTGTAATCCTCAGCAGGTATTTAGAGATCACTGAAAACACAGGAATATGACATGAATAAAATCATCAACTGCTTTTTAAAAGTGAGCTAACCTGTGGTCTGCTGACCAACAGTTTTCAGCCTCAGGTTCTTGGAGTGGACTTTGCCCTGGTAGTGCGTCTCGGCCACCACACCCGAGGTGAACGTCATCTTACAAAGATTACACACCTTCGCCCAGTCTGGATCTCTGTTGTTACAGGCTGGCTGTAATACAGAAAAACAGAGGGGCATAAATCATTCATGGTCACAGGAGTCTTCCTCTGTCCCATTAATGAAGGTCAACCTGGATGGCGCTGGTGGGGCATCAGTTCTCTGGCTCCTTTTCATTGAAACTGTAGATGATTAAATTCACTGTTTACACTAAAAGTTGTATTTTCTAAAAACAAATATGAAAAGCTGACAAGATACATATGTTTAAGTGGCGTTTATGAGAAGTTATGTCTGAACTAATGACACACTAGTTTGAATATCCTCATCTTGATATTTGAAAGGCCTTCAAAGGCCTCGTTGGCAGCCTTCTGTAGGTTCATGAATGGGCCTCACAGTCTCGCTGGATTCCACTCATGGTTGTCAAATTCATGTGTGGAGTTCTGATTCAATCTGGTTTGGCTCACATTCCAACTGAACAGTTTACTCACACTGACAGATGAAGTAGTCTTCAGCTTTTTGATCACTGGCTCCTCGTTTTGGACAGAAAAATACCGGCGCACTTTATTGGCATGTTTCTTACTCTGAAAAGAGAAGCAGATGAAAAACATCAGTGCCTAAAATTCATCACATGAATTCACTGAAGCGAGTGCAGGAGGAAAGTTTTTTTGACTGCGTGGCTCCACAGACAGCATTTTGATGACTCCCAGAGGGAACTGGGAATGAACGCGACAAGCGGATTAGTTAAGTAGCACAGAATCTACTGCACTGACCCAGCCATGTTTGTCATCGATCTATTATTACTATGTACATATCAACTATTAAAATACGGCCTAGCAGCACTAATCTAAAGAATGCTTACATGCCCCAGCTCAAACTCAGCAGTAAGTTAAGTTTAAAGCACTTTATTGGTACAGATAAGAGTTTAATCTCATCTTGTTTATCCTCTTTTTTTGCTCAGCTAAACCCCAAAAATGTTCATTGCAGCCACATTTTGGTCAACAGTTAAGTCTTGGTTAGTCTGGGACTCCAGTCAACTATCTGGGTTTCTAGCGTGGTGGTGCCACAAGTCTCTAAAAAAAAAAAAACACAACGTGTGGAAATACAGTAGTATAAAAACACAATATAATGACTGGAGTCCAGACCCACCAGGGATGACATGATGCTGTTAACTGTTTAAGGAAAAACTGTTCAACCAGCAGTTTTCCACACAGTGGTGTCTGGAGTTGTGGTTTGTGTGGCCCTCAGGGGACAGCAAGCAAAAGTCACACAACCCAACACATTTCCATCATTCCAGAGTATTCTCATGTTTTTCATTGTAGCCATGAAATTTCTGTACATGCACAGGCAAAGAACCAAAGAACCAAACACACAACGACAGATTCACTCCCATAAGATATATACAACTTTTCACTCTCACCGGTTCTTCTTCTTTTTAAGTTCTTCTTAAGTTTTCACTCTCACTGATTTGGGTTATTATTACACATGGCTCAACAATAACAGTAACAATGCAGTCGTTCAGTTATCAAGAGATAAAAATAGTTGTCTTGCTGTTGATAAGAAAGAACAAAAAACACAGATGCATCCATTCGTTTCTGTATGAGCCATTAATACCAGTTCCAAAATATTACAAGGCTCCTAAAGGAACTATGATCACAAATTATGGCTTGTTGGAATGCCATCCAAGAAATACAAGAAATATTTTAACCTCTAGCACCTCAACCTCTGTTGTGTCCCTGTGGGATTTAATGCAGCCAAAAATTATCATGAGTATTTTTTCATTATCAGGCATTTTGTTGTCTGTCTGGATGGAGAACTGGAGGACTGCCCAGTGATCTGGTCCTTCCTCATAAATACTACCATGAGTCCTTAATGGGGCATCACTCTTTCATTATAAACTCATTAATGAAATGCAAAACGCATTTCACGATGATACCTTCTAACTAATAATCAAGCTGAGTAATGAGGCATCAAAAAAAAGTAAAGTCCCCTGATGCTGAAACAGCAGCAGAAAACTGTCACTGACCTGATAGTGAGTTAACTTCTGAGACTCCGAAATGAGGACAGCACTGCAGATTTTACACTGGGAGTCAGAAAACAGGTCACTGTGCTCCTTGATCATCTTATTTACTAGAAAGAGGGAGAAAAAGAAACAGGACAAGTGAGGTTACATATTCTGGGAACACGCAGTTACATCACACACACAGAATAATCTCTTCAATGAACTGATCAATAACTCCGTATGAGAAGCTTTTCATTCATCAGGATGGTAAGTCTGCACAGTAGAGTCCACCTCCAACAGCAACAGAATGCTCTGTATTAGACTGATGTTACAATTACAAGGAAAAAGAAGTCAGAATTCAAACAGCTCTCTTCTTCTTCAGTTTGAGCAATTCTTGTCACATCAACATAACTTTGAGTCACTTCAAACAGACTCAAACCATCTGGCTTCATGCATCCAACATCTTTGAGTTGCCCAGTCATGTCTGAATGTCTCTTAAGAAATGGATATTTTGTGGACTTTTGTATTCATTGGAGATGTTTCCAATAGTTTCAAACCCTGACAAATACTGTACACAATTTAATTAGGGAAATGGTGCTTTGCAGGGATGCAATCCTCAACATCCCATCATTTTAAATCACATATATCAGGCAAGAATGAATCTGATCGAGTACCACCAAAACACTGCAATAAATGTTACTTCGCAAGTTAGTCACCATGGAGAAAGTGTGCAGATTCTTTTTTTTTTTTTTTTGCAAGCATTAGACTTATCCCTTTACACCTGACTAAAACACACGTTTATTTGTAAATATTATGATGCATTTAAAATTTCACTACAAAACATCACAAGCAATCCTGCATAAACAGTCTAACATATAATGTAAAAAAAAAAAAAATTACATCTGATAAAGTTTTCTCTCGGAACAAACTTTGAGTTTTTGGATGTGCCAAAATCAATCAATCATTATTATCATTTATGATATCTTAGATCCCAACCTCTGCACTGACAGAACATGAGGGGACTGACATGAACCCGTGGATGCAAACAGGGACCCGTCACCCATGTGGGACACTCACAGCATCCTGACGGCGCCAAGGAGGCAGAAACAACATGTTTTAACACTCAGGTAAACAATATGTACCTAAAGTCAATATTCTACCACCACACAAACGGTTCCTGCGTGTGTTAAACGAGAAATTCCGTTACACAGACAGGGCAGGGTGGACGCTGCGTTAGCGGGGTGCCATCCGTGCGTGGCCCACCCTAAATGCGCTCGTTGGATGAGCCCAAATAAACGTTCCCCTCACAGCCTCCGCTCCTCCAAACAGACGCGATCGCCGGCAAACAACATCTGATGCATTCGTGCTCTCATCGACCTTGGAGCCCCAAACTGCTACAGCTAGCTTGGCTTAGCCTGGTCTGTCAAAGCCGTCCCTGTCAGCTCCAGCTAATGCTAGCCTGTTGCTAGGTGACAGCAACGCTGTTTAATTAATAGAACACAAATGTCAACGAGGCTCATTTGAAATTCATGCGGAAAACTAGAAAATAAACATGGCATACTCTCCGCCGGTCCCGAAGGCAGGAAAGGAAATGCATCCGTCTCCATCGCGACGGCCATTATTTGTGTCACAATCAGAGACGTCTCAGTGCGCATGCGCAATGAAGAAGAAGACGAAGAAGAAGAAAGATTTTTTATTTTTGCAAAAGCACTTTAATCACACTCAAACATTTTACAATTTTACATTAAGTGAAAGTGCTAAAGTGCTTCAAAAATGCTAAAAACCAATAAATAAAAAGAAATACAATTTAAAAATCAGTGCGTTATATCAGGAAATTTGCAAAAGTGAGTTGATCATCAACTAAAGTGCATAGGACATTTTTGTGACACCAGATGTTCCTAAAGTTATTTAGGTCTTGTCATTTTATATAAAAAAAAAATTCTACTTTTTTACTTTTTTTTCTACATCTGATGTTACAGCAAAAAACAGTTGCTGCTTCTTTTCAATTCCCCTCTTTCTGGTCAGGTAAATTGCGAGATTTGCCTCTCCAGAAATAAAATTTAAAAGCTGCCACTTTCTTGAAGAAGAAGAAGAAGAAGGTGGAGAAGGAGGAAGAGGAGGAGGAGGTCACAAAAAAGCCAGACACACTCATAGACCCTCTGAAGGCAAACTAAAGAGAAAAAGCTTTAAGATGCAAATTAAAATGATAAACATTTTTAGAATTAGACACAACATTACTCTACTAAAAAAACAACTGTGAAATATGTAAAAGCCAAACAAATCTTTTCTGTGTACAACAGCCTAGAAAACTTGATCCCCATTAATGTTAAAGCTGATTGATCTTGGTCTCTAATGTTTTTAAAAGCTGAAGTTTGCTGTCAGACATTATTCTGCTGTTTTTTGTTTTATTAATAAAGTTTTTTTTTTTTTAAACTACGCTTCCGCATCATACCGGAAGTTCGCCAATGGTAGAATAAGAAACTATAAACTATTGACGACCTACGATGACGTGTGACGTCAAAGTTTCGTTTCCGCACTAAACATGAACGGATCGAAATGAGTCGACGGTGAAGTTTTCTCCTCACGTTAATCACACGGTAAGCGCATTCCGGTTCACTGCATGTTCAAATAAATAATTATTAATGGTTATCCAGGCTCGCTTAATTTTATCAGGATACGCGCCGAATAAAATCGTCACGTGCCTTTTTTACTCTGTGAAATACAGTACTGGATGTATGCTAACTACATTAGCCAAAAGGCTACACTGCCAGCATCAAAACACTAAGAGGGCGTTAGCTAAATTACCTCATTCCTGTTACTCAGCACGCCAACCTTTTGTGATAAGACTGCTCCCGAATATTCATGCCATGTTATTGTTAATTTATTTGGAATCACTTGAATCTGATCATTCTGGTGATGTCTTCTAGATGTCATGACTACTTACACAAGTGTGACCAAGCCTCATATTTAGAGAATTAGCACATAACCTATTAATGTGTGTTTTTAAATCTCTTTGAGTATACCTTGGCCATTCTGAAATTTCTGGCAATTTAAAATATCTGTTTAAAACATAAACATGCTAATATTTAAAAAAAAAAAAAAAAGATTTAAATAAACCAAATAACCTTGCAGTCAGATATGTTGATCCTGATTCTGGGTTATTACATATGTTGGTGAACATACTGCCTTTGATATTTGTTTTTGCTGACCTCACCATCTTAACATGATCCAGGTCAAGGTGTCCTGTTCTGGCATTCTGCCTGAAGTCCTTTTCTTCCCAGGCTTGGTTAATTTTTATTGATCTGGTTTATATTAACAAGTGGTTTAGGTAGAAATGTGCACTGTGGGTATTTCTTTAAACTCTTCATCACACATGGGATGTGGGGTTGAGCGTGGACAGACCTTGTAGGTAGAATGGGAGTTATCTCAGATTGACCAGTGATCAGTTTTTTAATCCCTTGAATCCCTTGAGTTTTTCCTGTCAACCTGATTTTTCGAGTAGATTTGATTAATTCAAATGTTCTTACAGAGATGGACAGCATGTCAGATATGGACACTGATTTTGCTGACTGGGATGACGTCACAGCTGTGAGTTATTGATTCATGATCAAAATGTCATTTCTACCTTATTCTTGTTAAGCCATTAACAAGTTATTGTTTTATCCATAGAGATTCAGGTCGCTTCAGGGAAGAAATGAAAATTTTATGTTCCGACCGTCAGGTAAGTAACATTTATGTCTTTGTATATCATTCATATTAAAATATAGGACTGCATTGTTGCAGCTTTCCTCATCATAGTGTATGAATGAGAATTTATTTGCTTAAATCACACACACACTTCCTTTCACATGAGTAAAATCTGACTAATTATCCAAGATTGTCCTTTTTGAAGGAAAGTGTGAATTTCAAAGGGAAGAATTGTCATCAGTTGAAAAATACTTGAGCTGGTTTCAGTTTCCGTTTAAAGATATCAGATTAAAACAACCTGCGTAATAACTTCTCTAGACCCTGTTACTTTTGACAGTGACAGGCAGACTGAACTTGTAGAAATTGATCTATAATTTAAGCAGAAAAAAATAATCAGCCTGCAGTTGCACATTGACCTAGAAATAAGAGGAATCACAAATTCATAATATTTTGGACCTGGACCTGAACCTCACAAATGGAAATGACCCCATACAGAACACTGCCCCCATAGGCTGGTATGGCAGGCAGTAGCCATGATGAGTGTGTCACTTCTATGGTTAACGGTCAGCAAGTTTTACGAATATGAAATATCAAGCTGATATTTTTTCTGATGTGGTTTTAGCAGTACGTCAACATGATATATGAAATATAATTCGGACAAATGAACATTTATTAAAAGAGTATTCATATCATTGTTAGAAAATCATTACACAGGTTGGACTTTGCATTTTTTTTGTAATCAATCCATCTGTGTTGCTGTGGTGTTGTTATAATGTGAACCAGCATAATGGGGGCTACAGTAATGTTCGGTTTAAGGTAATCGCGCAAGAAGACGCCACACAGAACGCTTGTATGATTGAAATCGGAGGTGTTGCTCAATTAAAACTAGATTGGGACTTTTTCTTGTCCAGGCAGGGTATCATATAAATCATAAAATGCTGCTCAGACCTGGGTTTTTGTCCTGTTTCATCTGCAGAGGCAGTGTTGGATAAGTGGAGCCTTGTCTCTGTTGAGACCAAAGCAGAGGCCTCACAGCAGATGAAACTCTTCTCATTCTGGCTTCCCATTCTGTTGCGGCGTGATGAGTCCAGTACCACTACTTGCTGGGCTTTACATATTGGGCTAATTGATTCAAAGTAAGTATAATTGCAATTTTTTTTTTTTTTTCCTAAAAAATATTTTTCAAACCACAAAAAATTATACATGTACTATTAAACATTTGGATTGTACCATAGTGCATAATGTGATGGTCTCCGTCTCCTAACAGTGAAGATCTAAGTCTGAAGAACATTCACAGGATAGAAATAGTGGAAGCAATCTTCAGAGCCCTGGAGAAAGGAACTGTAAGTTGACCATGTTATCATTAAGTAAAGCCTCTTTTGTTCAAACACAGGGATATGTGGATTATGGAACTGTTTGTGTGAAGATAGGGTTAAGTTGTCCGCAGTTTTCAGCTCCTAGAACATTTGAACTGGACCTAAATCTAGTCTCTGGTTTCCTTCCAGCTGAAATTTTAATTTAATTCACACTTTTGTCTGATAGAGTTTGTTTCATAAGGGAACTTCCTGCTTCAGTCAAGCTTCTAAAAAAATTCAAATTTGAAGGTATAAAATAGAAAGTGTTGGATAGACGGCACGTGAGTGTTGGGTGTGCAGTAGAAGAGTCAGTGGTTTCTACATAATAGAAGAAGAAGAAAGTCCATTTTATTATCCCCAACAGGGAAATTATCTTTATCAGCTATACAGTACATTGTCCAAGGATGGCTAGGTGGGGGAGGGAATTGAACCGCAGATCTCTGATCATAGGGCGGGGCCCGCTCTACTGTTGATCCACTGCCGCCCCATAATGATCTTAACTGTGGCCAGTTGGGAGCTTCGGTGCTACGATGCAGAAAAGGCTGGATCTGTAATTTATTATAGATAAGGTGTAACACAGACCATGAAGATTGAGGAAAATAATAGTAGATTGTGTTGTTTATTGTCATTTGTTGATGATGTTTTTGCTTTTCCTTGAAAATCCTGTTTTTGTTCTCTGTTCCAGTTGAACAAAAACCAATCAAAACGCGCCGTCTGGCTAACCGGCCTGCTGAACACGGTAAGAGTTAGATGGTAAAGGTGAGATGTTTGAGCAGCAGTGGAAGACAGATGTTTGAGAGTAGATGGTGGGAGACGACGGCTGTAGGGCACAGTCGGAGTCACAGGTTGCCCTGGCAACCAGCAATGATGTTAGTGGACTGTAGTAGTACTACTAGTCTAGAACACAGCAGTAAAACTACAACGCTTGTTCAATTTTCAGGTTGTTCTCTTGACGCTGTAAACTAGAGTGTTAAGAAGTTTTTTTTCTCTTGGGATGTGCTTGTTTCTGTCGACAGTGTGGCCCGGATTCAATCGAGGTCACCCTCCAGTGGTTGGAGCGAACAGGAGAACCTGGCATCCGCCACCGTGTCAGGCAGCTCGGCCACACGCGCGGGTGCTTCTTGGCGTTACGTTTCATCTTCACTGAATGTGAGACACGCTTCAGACTGGAATTCACACTCTGCTCTGCTGCTGCACTGACGTTCACACCAGCTGCTCTCATGTTAGGCCTTTAATCTGTGTGTAGAGGAAACCCCCCCACAGCGTGGAGGTGTGCTGCATCTTGATCACCAACGCTCCTCTTTTTGTTTCAGTTACTAATTACATGCTGGCGATGGATACGGACTTGACGAAGATGATGAATTCCCTGTGTGTTCCACCATCCCCCTTTCATGTCGATGTAAGAACACAGCTTACTTAATCAATGAGTAGTAATTGGTTGTGTTTAACATCCAAAAGTCAGAAGTTAACAGAATAAAGAACCAAGGAGAACCCAGACATGGTGTGTTTCATAACATACAGAACAGCTGTAGGCTTTGCTATCACAGATGTGTGACACCAGGCTCTTCACATTCTGAGGTGTCGCTAAATGTTTCCTCCTGTCCTTCATCCAGTTAAGTGAAGAAATGAAGAAGAAAGGAAACGAGAACTTTCAGAGGAAGCAATATGAAGATGCTCTGAATTTTTACTCCAAAGCCCTCGCCTTTTAGTAAGTTGCTATTCAACAGGATCCTGTCTGACAGGAATAAACCAAACTATTGTTTTGATTATCATAAACAGTTTGACATTTTATGATTTTGCCTTTTTATAATTCTTAAGTCACTAGTTAATTCGATACAGCTGTAAAATGAAGGAAAACACTGGTGGCTCTGCAGGTTTTCTTTGTCCTTGTGAAGCTGGGATCTTTCCATGCTCTTGTCACCAAATTGATATGTTCTCCATCACATTAAAGCAATATGAGAAATGTCTGTTTAGCATTGTCAGCAGAAACAGAGCTTCTTAGAAACCAGGTTCATTGTGGGGTATTAGATTGTTTTGATATCAGAAATGTTCAGTAGGGGTACTGTTGTAACTGAATTTCTTGTCCTTCCTCCACACAGCCCTGAAAATCACATCATTTATGGAAACAGAGCCCTGTGCTATATGCGATGTAACAAGTATCTGTAAGTGCTCTCATCTGTAAATACATGCATTGTCTGGTATTTTAAAAAAAGGTTTTATTATTTAGTGCTTTTAAGAGAAACAAGGTGTTTGAGTTGTTTGTGCTCCTCTTTTCTTGGCAGTTACTGAGTGCTTTGGGATGAAGTCATTTTTCAGTGTTGTCAAACTAAGTCCCAAATTAACATTTTTGGTCTATTTATGCTTCCAAATTGATTTCTGGTGATGAAATGCTCAAAAAACACTGTTCATTGAGAAAATCTTGATTTTATTGTTCGTGTTCATGAAAGTTTTTAGAACTGTTTTAACCATATGTGTAATTTATTTTACAGAAAGGCTGTTGGTGATGGAAAACGTGCTGTTCTGATAAAACCATTTTGGGCAAAGGTATATTTTTTTTAATGATGTGCAGTAACGTAGAGCAAAGACACAGGGAATGATCGAACAGTTGATGCAGGAAACGTGACATCCAGAGAATCAGCAGCATCAGTGTTGATACCATCTAGCTGTCAGAGACATGACGTGCGTTTATTGTGGCAGTCTGATATAATCTAATATTACTAATTATTATTAATTATTACAGGCAGCTGCAGAAAAGTTCTAGGGAAATTGATTTTTGGTGAACTGGAGCATTAAATACAAATATTGAGTTGTGTTTTTTTCTTTAGCCCTGCTTTGTCACATTTTTTGTGTGAAGGTGAACAGTTAGGACTCAGAACTGTGGTTTGTCTTTGCAGGGTCACTATCGTTATTGTGAGGCTTTGTTCTTGCTGGGGGAGGTCAAATTGGCTATTGAAGCTAACCGTTCAGCGCAGGATCTGTGCAAGAATGAGCAGGAGGGAATCAAAGACCTGGAACAGCAGAACCTGAAGTTCCTCTCTGAAATATCGGACCTCCCAGGTATTGTCACCTGTGACGTTTGGGAACTGTGGGGTTTGGTTTTTTTGGGGGGGGGGTTTTCATTGTTTTTTTTTCTCTAAGAAAAATTTTGTTTAGTTTTCTTTGTTTTTTTGTCTGTTTTTTTTTTTCGACTTGGAGTTCTCAATGAAAGCCAATTTTGTCTCTTCCATCTCTTTCTTATGGCATCAAGAAAACTGATCTTAACTGAGGCTAGTGAGGGCTTAGTTCTTTCGATGATGTTCCGGGTTTTTTTGTGACCTTTTTGGATGAGTCGTCCACCTGATCCTGGGCTCATTTTTATTAGGCTGGCTACTCCTGGCTAGGAAGGTACAACAGGGGTTTGTGACCAAACATGCAGCATTCAAACATATACGTATATGCTTTGTTTTCCAGTTGAACGTCCGAAGAAGACTCACAGTGAAAGGTGCGTGTGTGTGTGTGTGTGTGTGTCTGTGTGCGCATGTGTGAGAAATTAATTTATGGATGTTTTAACTACTTTCTTCCACAGATCAGAGAGTTCTAACAGAACACATGTAGTGGAGCCACAGCCAAAGTCTGTGAGAGAAGAAAATCACATTGATCCACCGGTCGGCACGGCTCCACAGAGGAAGGTGGGTAACAATTAGTTTAAGTTATAGTGACTGTAGTTTATTTGTGGCAATGACCCTGAAGGGGTGTTAGACATCTTAGTATAGATTCAAAAATAGGGGCGGACTGTTGGCAGAACCCTTTTTTTAAGATAATGTTCTTTTGCAATGAACATTCCTCGTAGCAAGAGCAGGAGGAACGAGCTGAACTGAACCAAAACCTTGGTTTAAAGCTAAGCTTTGCTGATCTACCTTTGGACAGTCTTTGTTTGACTGTTGCCTAGGAGACAAAGCTATTGTAACATTGCTCCCATTGTCCACGACATATCTGTGTGAGGTGAGCTATTCAAGCCTGACTGCTTTGTTACAGATTCTACACAGACCAGGCTCCACACCGAGTCAGTATGAGTGAATTGAGAGACTAAATTACCGTATATAGACTATATCAGGCTATAAAGTGTCATGTGGAAGATTTTTGGTTCATTGTGTGCCTCGTGAATATTTTTAGTGACACAAGTGTGCCGTGGCTCTAAACTGATGTGTGCTTACAGGCCCCGCAGAAGAAAATGGACAAGAAACCAGGTGAGTTTCATTTAACAGCCACTCACACACACACAAGTTTACTGCTCCCTACAGATGGGTCTAATGCAGAGAACAAGTGTCACCGTATGGTACGAGTATAATTGTATGTGACATAAAAAAAAAAGTAGTTTTTATTGAATCCCTTTAAGCAAAAGAAAGTCAGTTGCATGTTCATGGTTTGATACTCATGACTGTACTGATGGGCAGAGTTCACAGAGTTTGAATTTAATCCTAAACTCAACCTTTTATCTCAATGTTTTCTCTCCAGGCAAAGCTAAATGTTCTTCACAAGTAGATGGCAGTTCTAAAGATTGCAAACCATCGACAAGGTAAGTGGAAATCCTGGGACTAACATAAAATGTTTCTATAAACTATGTCATGGGTCCTTAGGAGACAAACTTTCTGCCTCTTAGATATTCAGTTATACATCAAATTTCACAAATGGTGAGGAAAGGAAAGCTGGACCGACTGTACGTCCGGTTTTGGTGTTTTTTTCTTATTATATAAACGCACAAACAAAAGCAGCAGTAGTCACATTTAACTTTACAGTCGGTATCTAATTCTCTACTAATGTTCTATTTGTTGAAACGTTGCGGCCTGTATTTATCAGGCCATATTTGTTTTAAAGCTGAAACTGGGAAAACACACACTAATATGACCTTATAAGGATAACATACATTTACAACTCTTACATTGATGTAGCCATACAGTGAGAACCAAACTGAAGTCACATTTAGGTTGCTGTACAGCTAGCAGGCAATGAATAGCAGAGTCCTGAATGGCAGCAGCCATGAGGTGTGGGAGGAACTGAGCCTGATGGATGGCTTCCAAACTTAACTCCTGATTTACTCGTCTGTGTTTTCAGTGATGTTTCTTCAAAGAATGGGAAAGGACAGTCTGTCGCCACACCGAAGAAGAAACCAGAGGACAAGAGGAATTCAGGGAGTGAAGTCAGGCAGGTGGGCAGCTCGACTTCATCATTAGCATGTGAGACGTTTCCAGTACAGGGTAGCAGGAGAACTGACTTGCTCTGTTTTCTGTTCAGAACCAGAAGGTGGACAGCAGTAAAGCAGCGGTCTTAAGGTCTGTGGTTCAGGATGCCTGTGGCGCTCTAGTCGGCCTTCGGAGCCGTAACGCTGAGCAGGCGTTCAGTCAGGCGCTGGCCATACTGGATACCAGCACTCCCAAGGTAACAGCACTCATACGCTAACCGGACCGAAGCAGTTAGCGCCATTAAAGCAGTCAAGAAGAGCGTTGGTTGATACAGTATGTGTTTGGTCTGCTTTGCACATGATATTCCAGACCATTCAGTTTACAACAGAATTCAGACTTAAGTGCAGCATGAACCTGCTTTTAGTTGGGTTTTTGTTTGCGCTATCTGACAACTTCAAGAAAAGATTTGATAATCATGACTATACCAAACAAATAAATATATTTTGTGAAGCTTGGTGTCCATTATATCAGTTATCTGTTGTCAAAGCCCACTGAAGTCACTCAACACTGACGTGGAGCTTCCTGTGGTTTAAGAACTTTATAAAAGCTCAGTGTCATATGTACTGCGATCTCTTACAGACTAATTGATTGAGATTCTTTCTTCTCAGGAACTTGGACTCTGCATGCTGGATGTGATGCTGCTGCTGTATGGATGTGTAACCGCCCTGACAGAGATCGGCACGCCAGAGGTAACAATAACTGGGCGCTCCACTCACATTTTCAACAAGGTTTTTCAGATGATCAACAAGAATACTTTGGTATCTTAATTTTTGACACCGTTGAATTAAATGTGTGCCCGGCTGGTGGCTATCTACCCATCTACCCAGCGTGATTGAATGATTGTTTTCTCAAGTATTTACTCAGTGGTGATTTAAACAATCACTTTAACACATCCCAATCTTTGAGATCAAGCTTCACAGCATGTTTTTCCTGAAATGTAAAGGTGCAAATTTTAGGGTTTAGAACATAAAAAAAAACAAAAACTCATCAATGGGGTCTGAAGGAAGCGTTTTGATGCCATGACAAGTACATCTACTAATGTTAACATGCTAACTAGGTAGCTCCACCCAATCTGGTAATATTTCTTAGAGAATGTAGAGAGACCTCATTCAAAAGCGAGACGAATGAACTACAATTCCCCAAAACCCTCAAGCTGGTTTCATCAAACTGATTCTGCAATGAACTCTTTAACTATTAACATTTAGTATCGTATGTTTTCCTGTGTCACAATCTTTGTTTAAAACAGGAACTTGGAGCGGCACGAAGACTTCTGGACAAAATTCAAGCTTACGAGGAGAGGACGTTTCAGTGCCTTGTTTTTTATGCCCTCGGGCGGATTTATGTCAAAGAGAACAGGTAGGTAGTTTTTGGTCCTATCAGACCCGTTTCCAGCTCTGTTTCCAATTTTTAAAACATGAATGTTCTTCTCAAACAGATTTAAAATGGCTCTGGAGCAATTTTCAAATTCTTTACAAATGGTCAAGTATCAAATAATACCGTGTAAACACACCTGGCCTTTAACAAAAGAGGTTGTCAAAGAAACACAGTCAGATTATCTCAAGGTATGTTGTCGTCATAGGCTTGTTTATATCTGACAAACAATTACACATTTTTGAATTACAAGAATATTTGATTATATGTCTGTGTTTGAATGTAGGACCACATGCACAGCCTATCAGAAATCACTCATTTTGAGCTCATCTAAGTTACATTTCCCTTTTTTTTTTTTTTTTTTTTTTAGGAAATATTGGAAAACGCTATTGAATTGTGTAAATTTCCTCCTATTCCCGATGCCATTTGTCGATTTGATAAGTGCCACGGTCATTTGAAAGCTGAAATCTACTTCACAGATCCAGATTTTAAGGTAAATGGCAGCTATCAAATATAGAAGGCTGATTTCTTTAATAAAAATAACAAAAACTATGATAGATTTTAAACTTCTGGACATCTCCATGCAGGGATTCATTCAGATACGCTGCTGTCAGGGCTGTCTCGTTGAGTACCACGCAACATGTTGGAAGACCCTCAAGGCAACATCCCAATTTGAAATAAATGAAAAAGTATATTGTTCGATTCTATTGCAGCATTTTTCAAAGGCTTATCCAGTTCTTTCCTTCACTTCAGTTCTTCATTGTGTTGTTTTTGTTGGGTAGGATTACGTGCACAAGCCATGTTTTACTCCAGACTGTATCGGGGAAATCTGTAGTATCACAATCTTTGGTTCCACAGGCGTGGTGAAATGTAAGGTAGGTAAGGTTTCTGCCAGTGAGTTTCTCATGAACAACTTGACCAGTGTTGACCTGACTTTTCATTTTTAGTTTCAAGTGGCCATCCTTAAAGAACGGATTCCGAAGAAGTCAAAAGTCAAGCAGAAATGTACAAGGTGAGCCTGGACCATAAGATCATTTGGCCTTGTTTAAACTGGTTTTGTATGGAAGATGATTTTATTGTCCTAGCCTGAAATCAGACAACACACACACACAGCAGTACACTTCAAAAAAATGATTGTAGTTTCTTTTTTTTTTTTTTTTTTTTTTTTAAGTCTAAAAAATTTTAAATCAAAAGAAGAGCACCGGCTCAAGAGGAAGCAGAGGAAGCAGGCGTTTCAGGAAGCACATAAACTCAATAATGAGAGTCTGGAGCAGAAAGAAGATTCTGCGCCCCAGGTTCATCAGAGAGGTACCGCTCCTCACTTTATCACGTGTACAGAGCACAACGGCGTCTGACTGCACTCAGGTTGAAGATCCCTTTTGTTTCTGTGGAGTGAAGCCTCGGTGACATTCTGGAGCAGCTCAGTTTGACATCCATGAATCCTTGCTGCATTTCCAGAACACCTCTAGAACGATCTCATTCTAGAGCCTCATTGTAGTTCTAAAAAGTATTGTTTTTTGTTTTCTGCTGCTCCAGCCTGGCTCCTGTACAGGGACAGGGTTCTTCTGCAGATAAACCAGAACATGGAGCTGCTGAGAGAGGAGAAGGGCCTCCATGTGTCAGCCCTGACCAGCAGCCTGAAGCCCTGGCTGGAGCTGGACTCGCTGAAGGGGAACCAGCTCGCGGTGAAGATCCTCCACTGGGAGAAGGAGCAGCTGGACAGTGTGGGTCAGGTTGTTGAAGTGCTCCTACAGAGGAAGAACCGGGTTTGGGCCCGCGTCCTCATCCAGTTCCTCAGTAGCTGCCTTAATCTGAATCCTAAACTCTACAACTGGGCGTGTCAGCTGAACAGTGCAGGTCAGCATTTTACAACAGCAAATGACACGAAACATGTTTGAAACTCATTTCATTATCAATGATTATGCAGAATTTATTCAGATTATATGAATCTGATTGTGTGTGATTGTAGTTGACTTCAGTGACTTCCTGTAATGAAGGAACACAAACCCTAAGACTGTCCTGCTGTTTCCTTCAGGTCTGAATGCTGCTACCTGTTTCATTGAGCGCCACTCGGGATACCTGGAGCAGCTGGACTTGTCTGGTTTGATGGACTTCAGTCCTCTGCAGGAATCAGTGGTGGAAAAACTCGGCACCAGACCGGAGCTGTTTTCAAGCATTGGTTTGACGGTGACTGAATACCTAAAACAGGCCCCCCCACAGGATATGAGACTTTTTATTTGGGCTCTAGAGGAGCATAGAGATAACTATGACTCCTGTCATTTTATACTGGATGAATATTTTGATATAATGGGTATGTAACTTTGCTAACATTTAATTGAAACATTTATTTGTTTCTGCTTTATGCTCTTCTGTCGCTAAAATTGCCTTTGCTTATTTTTCAGATGGAAATTGTTCAGTTTTAAAAAAGTCTGATGAACCTCAAAATGTAAGTCTCTAGAAATGTAGGAGCATTTTCCTGGGTTTGCTGAATGAAACCTGGTTGTCAACTAAATTAGAAACTAAATTTGAATTTCCTGTTGAGAGATTAGAGATGGAGACCAGAATCAGATCTGGGTAGTAAATCCGAGTAGGTTTGATCTAATACCCTTCATATAAACAAACATTCATTTGTTCTTGTTTCAGAATTCTCCTATGAAGAGAACCCGAAAAAAAAAATTGAAAAAGGTGAAATATCTGTTTGACAGTTGTTGATTGTAAAGGTTTGATGTTTTTCTGGTGCAGTTCTGACGCTCTGCCTTCCCTTCCTCTCAGGCTGTTAACGTTTGGCCCGGTCCAACGGATGAATGGGATCAAAACATTTTAGAAGATGACTCTTTGTGAGTTACTGCTGTGTGGCAGCTCGGATTTGGTTTTGTATCAAAGTGGAGCTGGTTTGGTAACGCTGAGCTCTCCTGTCAACAGATCGTTCCTTCACCCCGGTGATCCGTTCAGCATACCCAGTCACCTTCAGGAGCAGGTGGCCGAGTTTGAAGAGCAGTACAACAGCAGACACGGTTTTCACTCTAACGTGTTTTTGAACAACAGTTCTGACCAAATAAAAGAAAGTTTGTATGAGTAAGTGTGGTTTTTCAGTTTTAGAATTGCTGAGTGGAGCTCCAGTGTGATCATTGTATCAGAAGGAAATAAATAAATATAAAAGTGAACACTTTAAAAAACCCCTTTGCCCCAGCTATGACTGATGTTTTTCCACACGTGTGTAGGAGCTTTTATTCTGTTTTTTTTTTTCTTTTATATCACCAAATTTCCGCTAAATGAGAGATATTAGTTGCACGGTGCGTCATTTTTAGATTTTTAGCTCTGAATGACCCTCAGTCAGCCAGATTAGTGAGTCTCTGAGAGACATGAAGTTACTCCTGCATGAGAGACATGAAAGAGTAACTTCATGTCCTTCAGCAGACACTCAGATGAGTCAGAAAATGTCAAACACAAAGAGGTTTTTGTAGGAGGATGCTCTCGTTTCAGTTACATGTGAGGTGATCCAATTTGATTCCTGATCATCAATCAATCCACTTTGTTTTATAAAGCGCTTAATCACATCAGCGCCTTGATTTCAAAGCACTTTTAAAGACAGAGAAACCCAACAGAATCCTCCAGAGCAAGAATTAGTCCCTTTTTTTTTTTTTTTTTTGGAGCATGTAGTTTGATTGGAATATCTGATCGTCTGTTCTTTTGCAGATACTTTGCACAGATCTTGGAGGAGTGCGGCCCTCTGGTCGCAGACGACCCCGTTCTGGTGGGAGAACTGAAATACTTCCCTCCTGTGGCCCAGCAGAAGATCAGCGAGTCGGGCGGCTTTGAGCCCTTCTTGTTGGAGTCTCTACGCTTCGTAAAAATAGGGCGTTCTATCGGCCTGGCTAAGCACGCGGTTCCTCTGCAGGAGGCGGGGTGTGGATCCGGACCGGATCAAGTAGAAGTAATGGATGTACTAGAGAATAATAATGCCTACTCAGCAGTTCCTGATTCTTACGCTCTTTAACTGTCTTTACGTTTTTCTAGACGTGTTGGGAGAACATGAGGAGTGTATCGGTGAATACTGAGCCTGTTGAGCCCTTTGAGAGTTGCCTGGTAAGTTCCTTTATAGCTTCATGACTGAGTTCATTGTTTTGTTTGGGGTTTTTTTTTGTAAGCTAATACTTATACATTCTTTATTTTAATACAGTGGTATGAAAAAGTTTGGGCACCCCTGATCATTTTCAAGATTTGTTTGGATCAGCAATTTCAGTTAAATACATCATAAAGCAGACAAACACAGTGATGTTTGAGAAGTGGAATGAAGTTTATAGGATTAACAGAAAGTGTGAAATAATTACTTTAACAAAAGTAGGTAGGTGCATAAATTTGGGCACCACAACAGAAAAATGACATCAATATTTAGTAGATCCTTCTTTTGTCAAATATAACTAATAAATGTAACTAAATGTAACTCCATAGTCTTGAAAATACACAGAAGTAACAGTAAGTTCATTTTATGCACCTTTAGTCACATTTTTAAAAGTATTTAAAAATTTAGTGAGAAATTTCTGAACCAGTGTTCATGAACATCTTCAACATTTTAGGTTCTGTGAAGTTGCAGCATCCCCTGATTCGGTCCCGACCCGTTCAACTCCCTTTGCCGTCTTTCACTGGGATTATTTTTTGGTCTTTTTTTACTTTTCCAGGGTGACATAAACAAAAAACAACAGAGCATCAAGGATTTGGAGAAGCAGATCCTGGAAATGCCAGATGACTCTGTCAGCAGCAGGAACAGAGAAGAGCTCTCAGTCATGGAGGAAGACCTTCAGAAGATAACCTCCAACATACAAGTAGGGCTCGACCAGCTGTGTCTGGAATGTGTTGAGAAGTGATCGACTTAATAAACGAACGACAAATGACTGATTTCTGTTGTCAAGGTTACCAATAAAGAGCTGGCGCTGTTCCAGCAGAAGCTGGAAGAGGAGGTGAAAAAAGACCAGAAGGAGAAGAAAGCCAACCAGGAGTTACTGAAGAGCCTCAAGGCGGAGATGGAGGAGTTGGTGGAGGAGCAGGGGAGGTGAGGAAGACCACCTGGTCCCGGTTGTAGTTCCAGAAAGGATCCTGGGGTGGGACCTGGAAAGCTGGTGTCCTCTGTAGAGATGTTTCCACAGAACGTGACATGTTGGTGCTTTCAACCAATCAGAGCCTCAGCAGGTGGATCTACATCCAGCAGCCATTCGTCACTGACGGTTGTCTTTATTCCCACACAGTCTCGCCCGAAGGGTCCGAGAGAAGAAAAGCAACTATGAAGCAAAGCTGAACGATTTCCTAGAGTTGAGGTCAGTGCTGAGCGACAGGTGATGGTGAGACGTAAACCAAAACACCCCCCAGAGGTTTTCTTCACTCCTTTCTTCTTCTTGTTGATCAGCAATCAGTCGGCTGCTGAGAAAATGAGTCTGGAGGACGAACTCAAACGCTGTGAAGCTTCTTTCGCCGCCGCCACCAGGAGGTCTCAGAGAGCTCAGGTCGGTCCGGAAGTGGCAGTAAAACGTAACACCATAACACAAGTTCCAGCCGTCGCTGACTCGGTCCGCTGCTTGTTTTTTTCTTCTCCAGTTGTCACTGGTGGAAAGTAGTCGTGATCAGGGTTTATACAGCCTCTACAGAGAACTGGCCAACACCAAGGCTTTGCTGACCAAACTGGACGAGGCGGCACACAGGTAAGAGGAGTGAAATCCGAACGTGAGTCGGAGAACTGTCTGTTTCCACCTGATGTCTCTCCCCCACCCCCGTCCTCTCCAGACACCCAGACCTGGAAGCGTTCAGGAGCACCTGGAGAGGCATTGTCCAAGAAATCGAGAAGAAAATCTCTACTGCAGAGGTACGTGAAGCTGAGGGTTACTGATTTTTCATGTTGGTATCCAGGATTGATCGGTGATCAGTAGTGGTGTGTCTTGACCCGCTGTGTGTGTGTGTGTGTGTGTGTGTGTGTGTGTGTGTGTGTGTGTGTGTGTGTGTGTGTGTGTGTGTGTGTGTGTGTGTGTGTGTGTGATGATCCAGATGTTTAGTAAAGCCTGTCTCCACACACTCCAGGCGCAGTACCAAGACCAGATGGACCGGGTGAAGAGCGGCGCCAGAGTCAGTGTGTTACCTTCAGTCGACATCGCCGATCAGCCTGAAGAAGCTGCAGCGGTGAGACGTTCGACTCTGGCTTCTTACCGTTATGTATTAGATTGTGTTTTTAGTTGTTTACTGTAACAAATTATTATTATTATTGTTATTATGGTTGAGTAATTAAGAGTTAAGATCTTTGGTTAAATTTGCCACGTGTTGGACTTTTAATAGAACCGTAGATTAGTTCCTCAGATAGAGAAATGAGTGATTAAATAAATCCTGTGAAATAATAGTAATAAAATGTCAGTGGGTGCCTGGTTGTTTAGTGTTTTAAACTCCTGCTAGAAATGGTGACATCATTGTGAATGAAAACCGTTTGTGTTTATGATGAATCGTCCAGGATTTGGTCAGTGAGCCATGATGTATTTCCTTTAGCTCCCTCCATGGAGGCGAGTTCGGTCTGTGTTGAAGAAGGAATCAGCGGAAGGTGGAGCTGGTCTGGACGGGAGGGTGGTTGACCCTGAGGGCAGCCATTGTGTCTAGTTTTAAATTAAAACTGAGAGATACTTGTTTTTATTTTTTTCCATTCACTCCTTTTGAGATTAATGTCAGATATGAAGGTTAAAGTTCAGTATTTCTCCAGCTCTGAATCAGAAGCATTAGAGGTAACGATGACCTAAAGTTCTCATTAAACACTTCTGTCCTCTGTTAACGTTTCAGCTGTTGGGATCAGACAAAGACGTTCTGTCTCCTCCTAGCGCTCCGGCTCACACGCTACGCAAAACTGCACCCAGAACCCAGGAGCCTCCGTCCAGCACTGTGTTTGACAAGGCGATGGAGCAGCTGACCACCATGTTCCCAGTCTACACAAGGTGATGCCATAGCGGCCTTATGTTTGTCAAACTAATAGCTGTGACTTCCTCCTGTGACTAAAACAAGTTCATTCTGTTCGTCCAGGTCAGAACTGATGGGTTTTGTAAAGGAATTACGTTCCTCCAGCGGTGGAAGCCTGAGCAACATGTCCTTCCTGGATCTGGTGGAAAAGGTGACCCAACTGATCCTGAACCACCAGGTAGGGAAACCGGATTCACTGGTTCGAGACCCCTACCCACACTAAAAGGACTAGAGCGGCCCCCATTGAGCAGAGTGAATCATTTTGACTGGTGTTTGGTCACATAGCTTAGCAACACCCACACACCAATAATGTCTCACTAAGAGAACTGGCATCACTCAGCTGTCAGTTCCAGAGTTTAGATAAAGCAGGAATAGGAGGGGGAGGATTTTAGTAGAAAGCATGATTTTAGGAAAAGAATATTCTGAATGGACTGACAACGAATGTTTTTCTCAGTTCACTTGATATTCGTTTCTTTTCCTCCCAGGAGAAGCTTCAATCGGCCAAATCAAACAGCGTGAGACACAGATCTTCATCTCAGAGCGACAACCCCCCTCCAGTGGCGTCGGTCTGGCAGACCCCCAGACCTCAGAAAACCACGACATCAACAACCGCAGTAAGGCTTTCACGCACTGATCAGTCCCGTTTCAGGGAAGACATCATGAAAAAGTACGGTTCAGGCGTGTAGAATCGATCTGCTGTCCGCTGAGAGTCTCCGTCCTCCTCACAGCTGAACGTGGATGAACCCTGCATCATCTGTCACGATGACATGAGTCCAGAGGACATCTGCGTGCTGAACTGTAGACACAGCTTCCACAAAAAGGTAACATCTCCGTTGTGATGTTAAGTTTGTGCTTTGAAAGCAACGCACAAAATTAAAAGCCATTCAAACAAATACGTGTTAAAGTCACTCTGTGTCTCTGTTGTGTTTCAGTGCATTAAGTCGTGGCTGAAGGAGAACACCACCTGTCCCACCTGCAGAGAGCACACGCTGCTGAATGAAGATTTCCCTGCGCTGCACGGGAGGAGACGCAAAGGCCCGTGAGGGCTAAGCTCCGCCCCCATTACATCAAGTTTGCTTTTAGCTTTTTTTAGCCGTTTCGTTCATTAAAACCTAGTTAAATGTTCACAGAGTCAACCCTGAGACCAATAAACAGTTTCTCCTTCCCTCTGTTTGTTGGTTCACATAAAGTTCAGTTTAGTTCTGGAGTTTCTTGGCAACAAAACGTGAAGTTTTTCTTTCACTGGTTTTTTCTAGAGATTCAATCCAGAAATGTGCTCATTAGTGTTTGTTTTACTTTTGGATAGATGGGTATTGGTTTTCCTTTATTTTACCTTTGTATGCCAAGCTAAAAGGCTGCTATCATCATTTTCCTCCATCTCCATGACAACTGAGAAAATCGCAGTGATAACTAGGGGGTCAGATCTCACATCAGTGAGCAGATTCACAACAAGCTGCTCAGTGTCCTTTTATATATATAAAACTGACAATACTAATTAGAATTTTGTTTTTAGTACAGTCACATATCATTGTGTTAAGTTCTACCAAAGGCAAAAAGTCTTCAATCACATCATCCACAAAAATTTTTACTTAAAAATTACATGAATTGAACTGAAATATTAGAAAAGATCACAAAGAGACAATCTTTCGATCCTTTTGGTGACATTTAGAACATGATTTTCTGAGTGGTTGTGGGTTAACATGATTTCTGGTCTAAAGTTCACATGATGAAGGAGATGAGATCCGACGTCCACAGGAGGAAGGATCCTGCAGTTTAAAAACCGCCACAGGAGCGTCTGAAGGAAACGTTCCTGCCGGCGTGACGTTCAGACTCTGCACAGCTTCAGAGGGAAGTTCTCCGTGATCAGGTGATCGTCGTGAAGCACGATGACGACGTTGACTTCAAACTCTAGAACAGGAAGAAATACGACATCGTCAGGGCGTTCTGCCGCGTCAAAGACGACACGTGTAACTTCCACACGCGTCTCTACAACCTTTGGAAGGAGAAACTTTTCATTCAACGTACCGGGATGCGATCCCACCGTACTCTGCCTCTGATTGGCTGCTACTAATTGATTTTGGTTGGTTAGGTTATGTCATGAGGGGCGGTGATGGGTTAACACGATAATAAAACTAACAGCCTTTGCATGAAACCAGAACCATGTGAGTTAGAAACAAAACAGACTGAATTTATTTTGAGTTTCACAGAAATACTTTTGCTGGAAAGGTCAAAGGTCAGCGGGTCTTTGAAAGGCAGTTATTAATTTTAGCAGTCATTCTTTGTGCCTGACTGAACACCTGAAGCCACTGGAGGGCGCTACTGACCCACTTTGAAGTTGGTGGTCTCCAGTGTGGGGCAGGTGAACAGCCGGGGGAACACCATGTAGATGGGGATGGGGAAGCTGTGGCACACGTTGCCCTCGGCGATCTGGATGTTCTGGATCTCTGTGGCGTCTCTGGCGTAACCTTCAGCACAACCTGAGCGCAGAGACGTCGTTGAGAAGATCTGCAGCGCTTAACGGTTCGACCAATCATGTGCAGCTCCACTCACCGCAGGTCTCCACTCGCACCAGCTGCAGCTCAATACTCTTGATGGGAACGTCAGAGTTCTCCACCACCAGCTCTCCGGTCAGCGGCTGGCTGATCAGACAGTTGGTGGCGTCCAGATGGCCTCTGATCAGAAACTTTGGCAGAGCGCTCCTCTGTGGGCGTAGAACAGGTTCCTCCCGTCAGAGCGTCTTCAGTAGAACGACAGTAAATGACATCCAGTGTCTCACCTCACGCGTGTTCTGCAGGGTGTCTGGGGTGATGGTGAAGTTGACTGGAGTGGGGACAACTTTAGATATCTGTGGCTGCAAAATAAACAGCAAATACCAGAGGTTATGCTGGAGGACGCAAAAAGGACATTTATTCTTATTTCTCATGACTTTTGCACAAGCGAATTTCCTCAGATTTAAATAATTCTGTTTTGACAGAGCTTTTATTTTGTTATTTGTATATTTCTATATTGTTTTTATTACTCGGTGGAAGCCATGCTTGTTTTAAATTACTTTATCACCATCAGTCCTCTCACCTGACTGTGAACGATGAACTCGCAGCTCCGGCTCAGGTCTTTGGTCAGCAGGGAGCGCTTCAGGTCACAGCGGAGGGAGTACTGAGGAGGAGTGAGTACATCCGATGTCGGTCGTACGGCTTTTGAGCGCTCTGAGTTCCGACTTCTCCACAACTCATTCGTTCACTCTTGTCTTTATGAGACACTCGGAATTTCAGACACTGTACATGTTGTAATCAATCTCTATATGCAGGATGTGGTCAAACTGGACTCTTTTTCGTGACTCCAACTGAGTTTGCAAACAGCTTTTAAAGAAATAAAAGACCAATAAACTAAACCCGTAGAGAAAGACAAAAATGAAGATATTTCCTGAAGTCCAGCGTGTAAAAGGAGTGAACCATCAAATGGTGGAGTGAAAGAAAAAATGAAGAAATTAAATATCACCTCGTTCTGTTCAATGTGTGTGTGTGTGTGTGTGTGTGTGTGTGCTGATATGAGGCTGGCTCACCTGAATGTTGACGAACACTCCGTGGTAGGTCTCGTACAGAACCTTGTTGCCTTTGGCGGTCAGAGGGAATTCAAAGGGAATCTCGGTCTTCCCTGCTGGGACTTTTCCGGCTTTGGCCACCTCGATGTTACAGCTGATCAGTGAGATGGGCTGCAGCAAGACAGAAAGTCAACACTTCTCTCATTGTGTTTTATTTTATTTTCATGAGGAATAAATATTCATTTTCACGATAGGCCAAAACAAATATATTGTTTTCTTCACAAAATACAATTTTGGGACGGGCTAATGTTTCTGTGACGTTCGATTTAATCCCTAGAGAAGAATGCGTTTTAATAGGGACCATCTGAACAACACGTTAACAGGTCACTGCTCACCTTGACAGAGTTGTAGAACGCCTCGAAGACACCGACACTCTTGGAGCTCAGCTGCAGGTTGACCAGACCCTCCATGTTCAGGGAGATGCCATGATGCTGCAGCGCCTCCTTACACACCAGCTGGATGACCCCGGCCACCGTTTCCTGCACACACACACACACACACACACACACACACACACACACACACACACACACACACACACACACACACAGCACCACTGATGCAGTCAGAGCTGCTGCAGCCACCTGGGCTTTGGTGGATGCATGCTGGGACCCAATGAGGAACCTTGACTGTATTTCCACTAAAGTACACTCAAAGGATTTAAAAACATGACATTAGGTTTATTCACAAATTTACTTGGCGAGTTTAAGCTCTCTGAAAGCAAAAAAATATATAAAACAAGCACAAGAGAAAAATCAACACATGAACCATTGTTAGTCCTTCCCTTCAGACAGCGTTACAGTGACAGCATGACTCTCCGCTCATCAGCTGACTGATGTGTTCATGAGCTCCACCATTACCCAGACATTTGTAGTCAAACACAGATAAATGGGTTAGCTTAGCAGTCAGCTCGTCAGCTGACTGTCGTTACGTACTTACCCCTTCATGGTAAACTTTATTAGCTCTTTTTAGTCTTATATCTAACGTGACGCTCATTTCTGACCTTCAGCCTGACATTTAACGAATTGACTACGACGCTGTCGTCATTAAAACAACCAAGAAATGAAATGTTTTCGTCTACATCCGGTTACCGTGGTCCGTTTTCCGTATATAAGATGACTTCCGGTTTAGGTCCTTCAGAATAAAATAAAACTTCGGCGTGTGTTCCTCGAAAAGTCCTCCGGCCTAAATGGTTCAAAATGAATGAGTCGCCGCTATCTCAAACTAGACATCCCTCCACATCCCTGTACTTTCTAATGCGTGAAAAGTAAATAAATACTGTACCACCTAATTATTTGTGATCACTGTTAATTATCAGTAAAATTATTTTCCAGAATAATGGGCCTCTGGATTCAGTCTGAACTCAGCTTCTTACCTTTCACACATACATGAAATCCAGTCTTAATGCATCTTCTTGATTTAAGATTCATAATGTGGGAGTATCTCTCAATATTTCTGTTCAAATCCACCAAATCAGAATAATTACCTGGATATAACTGATGGGTAATTATGTTGTTCAACCTTATGTATTTTTCTTTATTTTGAACGTTTGAATATCATTGTTCTTATTTTCATGGTATATAAAAGACTTCTAGACTGGTAGTATCTCGCAATACTGACAGAAACTGGAGTTATTCAGATTTTGCGTCTGCATCCAGAACTATTTTGAAACATAATCGACTCATTCTTGGTCGACGATCCTCCTTTCATAAACCCAATCAGAAACCATCGATAACTTCTTACCCAAGAAAATCCAACAGTTGAGTGTGATCATATAACCTTCTCCATCTCAGTCCAACATCTGCATGTCTGTTCTCCTCACATTATACCAAGCAGTGACTCACATTCTGTTATATTGTATGGGTATTTCTTTTTATGGGTTGTAAGTTTATTCCAGGTGATTAAAACCTTTTGTGTCTGACGGTCAACAATCATCTGCTTTGGACTAAAGGTCATTCCTCTCTGATCCGCTGGAGCTACTGGCTGCTCTGTGTTGTTGCCATAACAAAAACTGGAGACCAACGACAGGGGAGCTGGTGGAAGAACCAGTTTTGTCCTTCAAATGAGTTCACCATTCATCCATTCATCACGTCGTCCATTCTCTATGAGAACTGGAGCCAAACCCAGTATGGAAAACAGAAACTGGAATAGTTTCTGTTTTCAAAAGAAGTTACAGAACATTAATTTTGTTTTTATTAAATGAACAAACATTAATTATTTAGAGTGTTCGTTTTTCTTCTTCCCAAGAACTAAAGCTTTCACATAATTTACCACACAGATTTAATGAAAAGGTGTTTTATTGATCAGGGTTGGTGCTAATTAACACCTTCTGTAACAAGTCTTGGTTGCAACATAAATTATCTAAGTAGAAATTATAAGCGAGCAGAAATATTAAAAGTTTCTGAAAATCCAACATTCCCTTTGGTCAGACATATTTTTATACTAGATTCATGCTGGTTTAGCTCACAAGACAAATAGAACCATGTGCGGGTATCTTTCCAGTAAATGTCCACCTTCACTCTATCAACTATCAACTAAGCAAAGTCATACAAACACACAAAAACCTGATTAATACTTATTCAACATATTGATCAGTGAAGTGAGGTCATGATGTTCTGACATAGTTTTTTTGATTGCCAGCGCTATAAGCTAAGCTAACTGTAGCTTCATATATACGGCATTGCACATTAATGAAAGTGCTAAGGATCGAAAAGTAGTCAAAATAATTAATTCTCAAAAACCCTTAAAAAAAATATTTGAGAGTTGGTGAAACTAAAAACTTGTATTGAAACACAGTCTGTCATATTTTTAACCAGCAACAAAGAGATTTGAACATACAGTACTCGTTAAAAACATTAAAAAATTGCATTTTTTAACTGGAAAAATATATACCAATGTGATATTGAATAAACTGAATGATAACATGCAGATTATGTCTCATTCTCCATTCTGCTGGAAAATTTTAGGACTTCTTTGAGATAATTGTATTAAAATCACTTAAGACAATAAAAATGTGGAATGGATTTCCAGACTGACTAACAACAGTCCAGACTGAGCGATCAGACACATACAACATAAAGTGATGCTTCCTCTATTACTTCTTATACTCCTCCTCCAGCTTTAACTTCTCTGTGTTGTTACTGAGGAACGCTGCATCGTTGCTCACTTGCACCTTATCAAAAAAGTTGAAATCTGCCACATAGCGCCCCCCGGTGGTGCTGAACAGCACCGGTTTGAACTCGTAACCCCAGAGGATCTCCTGCGGAACGTACGAGGTACGACTCTGGCACGTGGCGGCCGTCGATTCCATGGTGGCGTTGAGCGTAACGAGCAGCTCGAAGTCTCGAGTCAGGAGGTTTTCAGCGTTGAGTCCCGCCAACGGGCTGCGATCGTCCAGAACGTGGTAGAAGGTGAGCGGGAGGATGAGGAACGGACACTCGCCGCTGGAGTCCATGTAGAAATCCACGGAGCTCTGGTGGACTTGAGTCTTTTCGCCCTCCTCCGTCACATTGGAGTGGAGCAGCTTCCCTGAGAGCTGACACTGGATCAGGAGGCTCTTCCTCATGTTGGCCACTCTCACCATCAGAACCAGTTGGCCCTGGTGCCTGCAGATCACCGCCGACTGGCTGAACTTGATGGTCTCCGCTCGCTTCTTGGGCCGAGCCAGTTTGGCTAGAAACGCCCCGGTAACAAAGATCTCAGCCAGGCCGGTGATGACCAGCTGAGCCACCAGGGTGAAGATAGCCAGAGGACATTCCTCTGAGATGTAGCGGAAACCGTACCCAATGGTGGTTTGAGACTCCAGGGAGAACAGGAAGGCTCCGGTGAGGGTCTCCACGTTCATCACACAGGGGGTGTGGTTGGAACTCAGGCCGGACTCCAAATCCCCGTTGCCCATGCCGATGAAGTAAAAGATGACCCCGAAGATGAACCACGTCATGACGAAGGTGGAGGCGAACAGGGTGAGTTTGTAGCGCCACTTCATGTCCACCACCGTGGTCCAGATGTCGTGCAGGTACAGCTTGACCATGCCCTCCACGTTGTCGATACGCACGTTGTTGTGGCCGTCCTTGGACACGATCCTCCGCTGGACCTCAGTCTTGTTGGTGACCATAATGATCTGAGCCGGTTCAGTAGGGTGGTCGAGTTCGACAACGCCAACGAAGGACTGACGAGACAGACAAGATCAATATGTCGTCATCATGTCGTCTTAAACTAAATCCAAATGACAAAACAAGTGTTCTCTCAGACAGATCTGATGTGTCCAGCTTATATATATATATATATATATATATATATGAAAGATTGAAAGATTGCTGTACTAATCAATGAGAAGCACTGTTGAAAGAGAAAAAGCTGGTTTTAAGACCTGGTTTCAGTGGCTGTCAAAACAGATGGATGGCAAAATAATGATCAATATAATGTTTAAATGTTTTCTCAAATAGTATATTGAAACTTCAATAAAGTACTAGTACCTCAACTTTTATTTATGACCATTCAGAATCAGAATCAGAAAATAGTTTATTGCCAGGTACAGTGAAGTTTAGCACACGAGGAACTTGACGCGGTGTTGGTGCATTAAAAGGTGGAAGAGAAGCAATAAGGAACAATGAATAAGGAATTAAAAAAACTATTTACAATTTACATTACATTATTGTGTGAAGTAATAAAAAAGGTTTAAGTTGATCCGTGATTTTAACCAAAACTAATGATTCAAACCAATTAAAAAGACTCAGAATAATCTAAAATGTAATATGTAAAATAAAAACCATGTCACTGACTGTACATCTAATCTGTTTAATCACAGATCATCTCTTACACAACGACCAAGCTTGAAGGTTAACTTGGCAGTAAACTGTTTCAGGACTGAATGTTCCTTTAATTAATTATTGATTCCTGATAAATCAGTGCTTCATACTCACACCCCGCTCCTCTGCCTGGTCTCAGGTGTGGAATGGTTTCAGGTGTGGAATGGTCTCAGGTGTTGGTCCTCACTTTCTCAGGGTCGGTCCACGTGTAACACGAAGCTTCCAGGGATCATCCAGCTCGTGTCTTCTTACTCCTATTGTACTGATTTTGAGCTCTGAACTTTGGCACAGTCTCATCGAGGGCTGAGGAGAAATGAAAGGCAACGGCGAGCCGTAAACAGTAACACACCTGTGGGTTGGCTTCCACTCAGCCCAGCCCCACCCATCCATGCTCCTTTTGTGGGTGTTGTTGCTTTACACATGAACCCAGATGACTTCTATGAAGGGCAACACGACTTCACGACGTCGTAAATAAACAGTAAAGCCACTGAATTCTGATCTGTAACTGGAGATGAATACTGGGAAGAGATCATTTCCTGTTTCAATGTGAAACACAATTTGTGTTGTCCTGATCTGGAAATTCTTTGTGTGACAGCAGAGATGGGAAAGACTGGAAGCCATCAATGTGGTAGTAAAAAAAAAAAAAGAAGGAAGACATTTATTAATTAGTTTAAAAGAAAGATGGCAGGATGAAGCTGAAGAGTTGAAGTTCCAACACTGAAAGGACAGTTGTTGAGGTGACCTTCAGGTCAAGTAGACCAGATAGACGGCGAATCACTAAGAGAACTGGAAATGATGCGTTTGATGATGAGTTTTAAGTGTGGTGATGATGATGAGGCTGATGAAGGCTGGCAGCTTCAAAAAGCAGGTGAATGAAACATGTTGCGTTCAGGCTCTGATGTGTGGAATGTTTCTTTAAGTCCTGATGGGTGTTTGGACCACATGACCTACAATAGCAGTCAGGAGCTTTGTCATTAACCCGACTGTCATTACCCACATTCCTGTGTGCTGAGCCTCACGTCACTGACAGCCTTATTGTTGTTGTTCACCTCACAGCTAGAAGGTCCCGGGTTTGAGTCCTTTCTCGCTCTGACCTAGTGTCTTAGATCAAAGCACTAGCTTGACCTATGGTCTTACTCACACTGGCCTTCTCCCTCGTCTTTCTATCTGGTTCCTGAGTGTGCAAAAGTTGAAATTTGACCTTGATCTAGTTTTTCCTCAAGGTCAAGGTCATCATCACATTTTCATCCCCTTTGCTGCCTGAGTGATGAGCTTTTTGTTACGTCTTTCCATCTGCAACCTCTGCGAAGGTGGACACACGAAGGGACGGACAAACACACACACTGACAATTACAAGACATCACCGCTTTGAAGCGGGATGTAAACATATATTTCTTCAGCATTTATTCATACATGACACACAAATGTATTTACATGTTTATAACACAATATTTAGTCTTGATATTAACATTTTTCTGAGATTTCAAGCCAAATTTTATAATAATAATTTTATGATTATTCTATTTATTATTTTATGAACTATTTAATTTTATGATTATTATTTTATGAGTACTGTACATATCTTACACATTATTACAGATGTTTTTACTGTGAAGCATTATCCATGTTCGAGCCAATCCCCACTTGTGGAAACAAATAATCTAAAGTATAGCCAAAAACATCTAAAATACAACGTGCATGAAATGAATGGGGCAACTTTAAGTGATTTGTTGCAGAAAACTTATGACATCAACCTAATTATCAATAACTACATTCAGGGAAACTCACATGGAAAAAAAACCAGACATTCTCAGTGTTGCAACGTATCCAGACTGAAAAGAGAAATCCACATCCTGCTGGTTTTCTCACCCTCACATAGCTGGACAATGACAGCGTGACACGGGGGGGGGGGGGGGGGGGGGCTCCCCACAATCTGGTGTCTGGAAAGTGAAGGTGTGTGGGGTCTGGAGAAAATGGAAGTGTCCATCTTTGTGAATTATTTCCAAAAACAAAAATGTAAATCAATGGAATCCAATCTAGGCAACATCCAAAGATCATTCTGTAACAATCAGTCATTGGTTGTAAACATCGGTGTCATGAGTGGGGGCCATCGTCCCACAGGCAGACTGTTGTCAGCCTCTTTCACGACGAAAATGACTGCAGCGAGGTCCGGGACGCTGAAGGTCACCTCACTGCGGGGGATTAGCAGTGGTGGCCTTCAAGACGCCTCGCAGCACTTTGTAGTTGCTGAGCGGTTGGTTCTCTTTGGGGGGGTAACAGGGGCCGCGATCTGTGGCGTAGGAGAACGGGAAGCGCAGGACCCAGAGACCGTCAGGCGGCAACACCAAATCCATTTGTTCCGGATGGAAAAGTGGGCAGGGAGGAGGACCGGGCTGCACCTGAACACATCACACACACACGCACACACACACACACACACACACACACACACACACACACACACACACACACACAAAACACTGTGAGGATTAACAACATGTTGGTGTCAAAAACACACCAATTTCTGCAAATAAAGATAAAATATCTTTATTTGTGACCGTTTCTTCTTTATTATTGATGTGATATTTTATTTCAGTGATCGTATTTACATTCGGAACATTATGTGAGACCTTATGGACCCTAAAATAAATAAATACAGCTCAGAAACTTTAAATCTAGAACTATCACTGCTGAGTTGACCGAGTTTAAACACTTTGAACTGATCACCTGTGGGTGGAGCGTAACCTCCAGCGGCGCGTCGGGCACCACCACATAAAGGCGAGCCAGCTGGGCGTAATGAGGCTTGAGACCGCGGCCCTGGGAGGGGGAGAGGATGTAGAGTGGCATGTCGGTGTTTAGCACCCTGGTGGCGGGGTCCTTGGCCCCCCCTGGCCCCAGAACCTTCACAATTTTGTCAGGACCGCTGCTAATGAAGCGCCGTCCTCTACTGTCTTCATACTCGAAGCCCACGAACACACGAGCCATATCGTCCCTCCTGCGACTCCTCCCCAGTCCTCCGGTGCTTCCCCGCTTCCCCACCAGGGTCTTATTGGGGGCCGGCCACGAGGAGCTACCATCCAACGCCTCTGACGGTCCTGCGTCCTCCTCTGACCGAGAGCGAATCACCAAATCCCACGGCAGGAGGAAGGACGAGCCGGGTAGGAAGCCCGGCTGCTCCAGACCAGTGTGGCAGTTGTACGACTTTGCTGGTCCCAGTTTGACCAGCGACCAGCTGGAGAACTTGGGCAGTAGACCCTTGGGGCAGCCGGAGTGCATCATACCAGGGAGGTACTCCACGGTGGACGGCTGCCGATCGGCCAGGCTCGGCCTCTTTTGCGGTACTTGGGCTTCAGGCCCGTCCCCCTCCCCGTAGGGGCCCAGGCTGTCGGTGGACTGACCCAGACTGAGAGCCAGGCTCAGGCTGGTGTCTCCGGGGGTGTGGCTCTGGGCTGTGCTTTGCTCCTTCGCCCTCCCCTCTTCACCAGACCCCGACGCCTCGCACGGGAGTCGCTGAGCTTGGTCGCTGGCCGGGGCGGGGTCGGGGGTGCTGGGCTGGAACACTGGAAACTCAATCCTGTCCAGCTTGGCGCAACATTTCTCCTCCAGCAGCTGTTCAAGAAGAGAAACAGACACAAAAAAATAATGTGAGGTAACGTGAAAATGGAAAAGAAGACGTTAGTGCTGGGTGTGTCAGTGATCGAAAAGATTCGTCATCAATCGATGGACAGACACGAGATTTATTGATGAAAACATCAAGGCCTGAGTGACGTCGTTTCTACTGCTAACACAAAAAGTAATGAATAAATATGAAACCTCTGATCTTTATACCATCTCCCTACCACGCTGAGACTTTCAATGATTTTGTTTTCTGTACATTTAAAATTATTAGAGCTCCTTAACCTGGAAATCATCTGTTTGATTACGAGTCTCTCTTCTCTTCAAATTTCAGAGGTCAGAGGTCAGAGTCTCCTCGGTTGGTTTGACTGCATCTAGTAATGCATCAGGCGGCCTGATAGCAGTCACTCCAACACTTCCTCTCTGCAGCCTTTTGCTTTGTGTCTGTGCTTCTACTTCAGTCCTGTGTTTACTGGATGACACTCAGATTGACCAGCTATCACTGGACGGGTGTGGAAATAAAACTAAATGAACACCTGAATATCACAGGGAGACAACAGAGAGCAGTCAAACACCAGAGATGTCTCTTACAGGGCTTAAAAAGTGAAAAAATTCCCCCTCCACCACCCAGGATGATCAGGTTCAAGGTGCATTTACACAAAAATTGTAAATTCCTCCCCTTTCCACATCCATGCCACGCTTTCATCGATTCTTCACAAAAATGTTCTTTATGCATATCTTTCTAAGTGACACATAAACCAATGACTGCCTTAGAATGACTTAAAGTTGAATGAAGGCTTCTTGTGCCTTCCTGCGTCCTGACCTGGTAGAAGTCATAATTGGCCGCCTGAATATCAAACGGATCTTCGCGTGGAGCCTGCTTCCTGCCACAGTTACAAGAGCTGGTGGAGCGCCCCCTGCTGTTGTGGGTCAGGATGGGTGGGTTTCGGTCCATGTCGGGTTTCTCTCCTGAAGGGATCAACGCCACGTCTGTTATTAGTTTTATCTCAACTATATTTGATGTAATATAAATACAAAAACAGAAATGAACGTCAAAGCGAAAACATGTGATGTGCACGAATGTTTTAGAAGTTATTTTCCTGCGGCGTTAAACCCTAAGTGAGTTGTGAGGTACAGCTTTGTCTGATGATAGCTGAAATACTTCTACAGTTGTTGTGTTATACATGATGTACATGACATTCATTACGTTTGTCCTGACCGACCCTGACGCAGCTCAGTACCTGGCTGAGGCAGCAGATGGAACTTGTGAACACAGTGCTGGTCCGACAGGCTTCGCTCCTCACAAAGTTGGTGACCATTGCTCCAGAACTTGTAGCAGTCCTCATGAAGCTGCAGAGCGTAACGCTGGAAAGCCACACCTCTGGCGTGCTGGCTGTACACCCGCAGGGCTTGAGAAAGCTGGTTCTTGTGCACCGTGGTGGTGTAGTTATGGGGAAGGTTGGACTGGTAAGCGCTGTGAGCCAGCGGCAGGGCTTTTTGGCATCTGTTCTCAGAAAACTTCGTGTCAGCATCGAGAAAACCTTCTAAAACCTTCAGCTGACTTTGCACTTTGGCGGTCAGCTCGACCATTTCTTCATCTGTGGTGCTAATCAGAAACTGGTGAAGTCTGGACGCAACCTGGACCCATTTGGAGTAAGTTGGAAGCTCGAAGTGTGAAGGTTGTGGATTGCGGCCGACGCTGTCGTCAAAGCCTTTCTTTGTGAGGACCAGCTCTATGTGCTGCCACAGGAACTCCTTCAGGGTGCAGTCCGTCAGCTGACCTCCCGCTGACATGCTGCCCGAGTCCCTACTGAAGCCAGATGGACGAGCCGCACTTCGGATCTGCTGATATCGTCTGGGCCCCGATATGGAGACGGTGGAGTCGTGTTCTTTCAAGATACAGTCAGACCTCAGCTGACCGAGCAAGGCACCCACAGGGTCCTCCTCCACCGTGGGGACCATGTAGACGAAGGCTTGGTTGGCCGGCACGGTGAACAAGCAGTTGCTGCTCTGGTTGGTCAGAACCCTGCTCTTACGGAAGATGCGATAAATCTGGTCCTCCAGGGCATGTTGCAGCCGCCTCCTGGGGGAGTGCTTTTTAGGCTTGTCAGGGTTTCCTCCAGACTCAGACGTGCTTCCCGACACCTTTGGAAAAACAAACACGACTATTAACAACTTATAAAACAAACGTGTGCCTTCTCAGGCTTATATGATGCACTTTACGAGATATCTTCAATTTGGTAAAGACTACTACTTGAAAAAGTAGGTCAACAATTTAGAAAATAAGCCTCATTTCAGACAGTTTTTAAAACCTTTTTCTTCAGTTTTCACACCTAAGCACAAAAAAAAAAAAAAAAAAAAAAAAAACAGGAAACAAATTCCAAAATTCCAGGATATTATTTTAAAAACAAGATGCACTTGATGCAACATCTCAAACTCAGGACTTCAAGAAGTCTCCACTTTGATCGCCTATCAATACATTCTGTTTGCTATGCTGTCAAACCTAATGAAGCCCAGCTACGGTTTCAGTCTAACAATAGCCGGGCAGACGGATTATTTAAAAAATGCTCTTTTAATGTGAGACATTGAGCTTCCACTAAGCAACAGTGAGAATGACTCATTTAAATGCTCCTGTTCCCATAATAAAAAAAAATGCAAGTATTCACATTTGTGGAATAAAAACTGTTGGGTGTTATCACACTTGAAAAATGTACTAATAAATCAGCAATTCAAATAAACATATCCTCTGATTATGATTAAATACAACTGCAGAAATTAGAACTGACACAATAAACCTAGACTTGACAGAACCTTAGAAGTAATTATAAATAATATAATTATATGATATGATTATAAATCCAGTTGCAGCCCTTTAAGGCACATATTTTTAATTAAATTAAAAACCTGACCTTAAGCGAGCCGTTCATCTGGAACACGAAGAGCAGGCGCGGAGGACACGGCCGACAGTTCACCTTCCACTCTTTGGACACCGGACAGTCTTTGATGGCAGCGCGAAACAGAGGCAGGACCTTCTGCCGGAGGGCGTCCAGGGCCCGGAACAGCCGGTCGTAGGACACGTCGAACGTCTGGTTCGGGTGGACGAGCAGCAGGACGTGGCACACGGAGAACATATAGAGCAGATGGAGGCAGTGCTGCTTGTCGAGGCCTTTCCAGAAGTCGTGGGCGTCGGAGTGGCCGGTCCCGGCGCTCAGAGCCCGGCAGGCGCGGAGCAGCTGCCGGCTGTCGCACACGGACGACAGCACCAGGTAGAGCACCTGGGAGTCCCGGTTGTAGAAGGCCTGGATGTGGCTGTCTGCGCCGCCGCCGTCCTCCGGCCCGCCGAACAGCGAGAAGATGTTCTTGTCCGCCAGCGCGTTAATGAGAGACTCCTTCGGCAGCCCCGACTGCATGTTGCTCTTCCCGAACACCCCAACGACACACAGCCCGTCGTCCCGGTGGGTGCCGTCCTCCTGCGTGTCTGCCTGGAGCAAGTCTCCTATGCTCATAGGCGCAGACATCTTCGCTTCCTTCATGTTGAACTCGGGGGGTAGAAAAATAACGACGCACCAACTTCCGGTGACATTTCCGGATTTCTAAAGTAATTTGTCCGATGAGGTACAATGTTTGTGTAAGGTTCCGGTTTGACTGCCAGCGCGTTTCAATTAATGAGGATAATGTTTTCTAATCAATCAATCAATTAATTAATTAATTCAATAATTCATTCATTCAATCATTCATTCATTCATTCATTCATTCATTCATTCATTCATTCATTCATTCATTCATTCATCCATTCATTCATCCACTCATTCATCTTCTTGTCTGCTTCTTCTGCTTTTTGCAGGTTACAAGGGTTGCTGGAGTCTATTACAACTGATTTAAGGGCGACAGGTGTTGTCCATTTTTTTTTATCTCCCATTCGGAGGCTGAGGAATGTATGAAGAACCTGTTTCTTTACTTGAACAGTTGCTTTTTTACAATCGTTGCGAGACAACTTTCAACGTCAGGGTCATCAGTATTCAGTGCCCTCAAAACAGTATTATAGTTTCCAAAACTGGCAAACATTTTTTTGAGAATGACCTTGTATTGCTTGTCAAAGGTGTTCTTGTTGATTTTACTCTGTTCGCCTTTAATTTGGGCCCATGACAATTCAAATAAGTGAGACACGATGCTTTCCCTGTTTGGTGGGAACTTCTTCACCTTGAGGCATAGCCTCCACACAACCTGTGAAATGAGCATTCTGACATAATCTTTGAATATCATTGCATTTCGTGGGTCTTCACATGTTTGGTCAGGAAGAATTGACATCACACGGGTTGCAGTCCTATAACTGTAATGGATAACCTGACTTTCCAACCACCAATTCATCATGACTATAAATATCCATGCGTTTGCTGCTATATAATCATTTGACTCACATGGAAATGCCTCCAAATCAAAGCTGTTGATCAGTGAGAAATCACTATGAACAGGGACAAATATTGCAAGCTCTTCCATAAGTTTGATGTATTTAGTAGTTTTGTCTGACAATTCTGATTCCTCTTCTTTTCCCGGCTTGTGTGAAGGTCCAAACATATCTATAATTAAATCTGTCAGCTGAGTTCTCCCATCTCGTTTTATTGAGAAATTCTCTGTCATACGATAAACTAATACTTTGACAAAGTGTTTTGTAAAAAGAGCTTCAAGCTTGCCCCGAATCTTTGTGAAAAAAAGTTCATAATCCTCATTTAGCACTGTTTTTTTTTTAAGAGTTTCCATTACAATCATGTCAGCGGTACACAAAACCTCATGAAAGAATTCAAATTGAAAAGTCCGAACTGAGTCTGGTGAAAGGTCCTTTAACGCGATATACAACATACCAAAAAGCTCCTTCGTGATTGTTCTTTGTGCATCTTGGCAAACAATCTCTCGGAAATTTTCTTTAGTATCTTCAATGTCAGGATAGTTGTTGTATATGACGTTCGCCATACATTCTGATGGTTGATATGGGATTTCGGTTTTGTAGCCCTTCAAAATTTCCCTTGTATGAGAAATTATAATGTTAATGGTGCTTGGTGTGGTAAAATACTCAGGCTTTGGGGAGAGGCTAGAGTTGACTATTTGCATGATCTCTGTATTTACATAGTTTGTGAGACGTGTGAAGTGGAATGTTATGGTTTTGATTGAAATTTTGAGAGCTTCAATAAAGCTCCTGTTTATCATGTCACTCACACAGCGTTGAACATGGTCGCTGGACACAGATGTATAACTGTTTTTATAAGTCTTCACCATGGCAAAGGACACAACCGTCATTATGTTCAGGAGTAACTCAGCCAACAGGATGTCAACAACATAATCAGCTTTCCCAGACCTCAGTAATTCCCATTGTTCCTCTGTTACCTGACTTAAGAACTTTTCAATGAGCGGACAAATGCCAACTTCAGTGTTTGTAAATGGTGCCCTTTGCGCTGCTATGCTTTCCAGAACTTTCTCAAAAGACATAATAATTTTTTTATTGATTTATCTGCCTCAGGCAGATTGATTGTGCATACCTTCATGAACGTGCATTCAAAAACAACACATTTATAGTTTTTGCAACTGCAAAGATCCTAGCGATCCCAACACTTTGACGTTGTCTTCAAAGGTTCTCGGTCATCCAGCTGTGATCTTCTATATCATCAGACATGAACAGCTTCCATGCATCTATTGGGGAGACAGTGCTACATCTGGCTTTGACCATAGATCAAAGCTATTGCATAGGTAGATCAAAACAGTAGCTTTGATCTTTGGTCTTACACTGGCCTTCTCCCCCGTCTTTCTATCTTATCCAGTTCCTGAGTGTACAATTTGACCTTGACTTAGTTTACTCAAGGTCAACATCATTATCTCATTTTCATCCCTGAAGGGATGGACGGACGAACGGACGGACGAACACACGAACACTAACAATTACAATACTTGACTGCTTTGAAGCATGATGTAATGAATAAAAGAAGAAGAATGTCGTAGCTTAAAATATCTGCTTTGAACTTCAGATCAGAAAATAACCTGCTCTGTTGCAAGACGGGCTTGCTTGGCATGTACTGCAGAAGCCAGGCTTTGAAAGACTCAAGTTGTTCATCCACTGTAACACAATCACTGGGGATGAAATTGTGCCCACGGTTGACCAGGAACAGGTTCCATATGTAGCGATAAGCTGCCATGCGGTCTGTTTTCAGTCGGTAGGCTCTGGTCCACTTGTCATCAAAGCGTAAGAAACGGCGAACATCGTCAAATCTTTGAAAGGACAGTGGTCTTGTACAATGGGTTGTGCAGAGGACTCCCAAAAAGCACACGGACTGGTACATCCCAGTTCTTCTCACTTCCTGCAAGAACCGTCAATCCATTGAAGGCCATTGGATTAGCGAAAAATTAGTGAAAAATACGGTAAGATTAGCTAGGTTAGCAAGGTCAGGTACAAAGTGTGTGTGTGTGTATGTGTGTGTGTTTGTGTGTGTGTGTGTGTGTGTGTGTGTGTGTGTGCGTAAGCAAACAATACTGCTGGCCAATGTTCCCTCTAATTTTTCATGTGTCTGGGCAAACACACAAGCTTCCTTAGCCCACTGAGGACCACTGTGAGCAACATCAGATGTGCACATTGTGGCCACACACCAGTATCACACTTGTTCAAAACCTTGGATCATAGCAAGTTACATGGCTTATTAAAAGAATCAAATTAAAGCAGCAATTTTCATTATCTTGTTCTTCATGAGATGTGTAGTATGTTATATGTGAGTGTCCTGCTTTGGCCGGTGAAGTCCAGTTGTGGCCTGGCTGAGGGTCCTGTTCTGGAAGAAATGACACATACACACCTTTCAGACATTTTGTTCACATTGAAACACATTGAAACATAGTGTAAAAACCTCTAACTGTCTGTAAAATATCTAATTACTCCTTTTTTTATTAGCATTTCCACTACCAATAAATTATCTAGCAGTAACAGGATTAAATGATTAATATCAATAAACAAAAACTCTTAATATATGTCACTAGAATATGCACAAATCTGACTTGAATTTTGCCTTATTTTTCATGTGATTGCACACTTTGTCCAGGTTGATGGCTTCTCTGAACTTTCTCAAAAAGAAGAAAAATCTCACCCGTTTTCATCTCTTGTATCTTTTATCTGCATAAACTCCAAACAGCCATTCCATCTTAAAAGAACCGCATTTCTTTTTTACTTTGGCTGGGTGAGTGGACAGCGTTGCTGTTCGTTCGTTTCCAGTCGTGAACGAACTAACCTGCACGGCGTGTATCGGTAGGACGCATACGCAGGACCGGCAATGCTCTGATTGGCTGCATAGCATCAGTGAACCTTATCGTATCATTGGCTGGATACCTGTCACTCACCGAGTTACGATGCAAAATGGTATAAAAAACGATAGTATTGGTCTAATTAATTAGATTACAGTATTTTCCGCATTATAAGGCACACTGGACTATAAGGCGCACCTTCAATGAATGGCCTCTGCCAGAATCATTTTATAGTTAAGTCACCATCATCACCACAGCGGGCAATAAATATATACAGTATAATACACATTTCATTTGGTCTTCTTTATTTCCTACAAATACAAATGCAAAAGTTATTTTTGTATCATTCATATAGTTCACATGATTCACCTACATTTAGGGAACAATATTGATAATAAATCACTATTTGCTATACGTGCAGATAAAAGTCAGTCAGTCAGTCATTGTCTTAACCCGCTTAATCCGCTGACGCAGGTCGCGGGGGAGCCGGTGCCTATCCCGGCAGTCTCAGGGCATGAGGCGGGGGACACTCCGGGCACGACGCCAGTAATGATAATAAATCACTATGTGTGCATAGGCTTCCATGGATTCTCTATAGATTTCAAATGTTTCTTTAGATTCATTTACAACAAAAGACGACCAAACTCCAACCCTAACCCTTGTCAAAGAGATTTTAAATCTCAGTGGAGGGAGAGAACTAGAAACACAAGACAGGGAAAATAGGATCAGGCAAAACATAATGCATTTAAAATTTAACAGCGTTTCATAATATTTGGATGATACTGAAGGCATTGATAAACACGGGATATTCATATTCAAAATTTATTGAAATAAAAAAACTCTTTCTGCAGTGCACTTGTGTCACGCTTGGGGTGTCCCTCGCCTCTCACCAGTAAGTCAGCTGGGAGAGGCTCCAGCAATCCCAGTGACCCGCAAAAAGGGGATTGAGCATTCAGAAAGCTAATAAGTAATTAAACAAAACAAAACAAAAACATTTTTTACAATCTTATCAACTATTGGAAAATAAGGGTGTTCAGAGAAAATGCGTTTGGGGGAATCTTGCATTTTTTTTCTGCCCCTCGAATCTGGTTGTGTTTACCAATGTTTTTTTCACAGAGCCTGTATTTCAGTTTTGTGTGTTTCAATACACCAGCAAAAAACATCAAAATTGATTGAAATAACTTTTTTTTGATGGTCTTGTCAATCATATAGAATGGAAAACCGGAGTGCCCAGAGTAAACATGCATTAGAAGGGAAGCGTATCTTTTTTCCCGGTGTTTTTAATGGACAGGTACATTTCGGTGTTGAAATAGCATAATGTTGATGTGTATATTGAGACCTGCGTCAAACTTGATTGAAGTAGATAACGCTGAATTTTTTGTTATTCTTGTCATTGAGCGGGGAACACTCCAGATGATACGCCACCTCAACGCAAGATTTCTGGCATGTTTGTGACATAAGGAATTGTTTCTTTTCCAATATCTCTAATTTGATTTACTTTTATTTATGGAGCACTTTAGCAGTTTTAGGGTCAGAAATTGATTTTGAAGAAGAGTGTGTGAAGAACCAGTTTCCTTACTTTAACAGTTGGTTTTTTACAATCCTTGCTAGATGACTTTCAACTTCGGGGTCATCATTATTCAGTGCCTTCAAGACTGAACTATAGCTTCCAAACCTGTCAGACATTTTTTTGAGAATGGCCTTGTGTTGTTTGTCAAAGGTACTCGAGTTGATTTTACTCTGTTCACCTTTAATTTCGGCCCATGACATGTCAAATAAGTGAGACACGATGCTATCTCTGTTTGGTGGGAAATTGTTCGCTTTGAGGCATAGCCTCCAGACAACCTGTGCAATGAGCATTCTGACATAATCTTTGAATATTATTGCATTTCGTGGGTCTTTACATGTTTGGTCAGGAAGAATTGACATCACACGGTTTGCAGTCCTATTACTGTAACGGGTAACCTGACTTTCCAACCACCAATTCATCATGACCATAAATATCCATGCATTTGCTGCTATATAATCTTTTGACCCACATGGCAATGTCTCCAAATCAAAGCGGTTGATCAGTGAGAAATTACTACGAACAGGGACAAATTTTGCAAGCTCTTCCATAAGTTTGATGTATTTTGCAGTTTTTTCAGACAACTCTGATTCCTTTTCTTTTTCTGGCTTGGATGAAACAAACATATCTACAACTGTGTCTGTCAGCTGAGTTCTCCCATCTCGTTTGATTGAAAATTTCTTTGTCATACGATAAATTAACGCTTTGATTAAGTATTTTGTAAAGACATCTGCTATCTTGCTCTGAATATTTTCAGAAATTAGCGTAGGATCTTCATTTGGCTCTGTTTCTTTCTTAAGATTTTCCATTACAATCATGTCAGAGGTACACCAAACCCCCTGAGAGAAATCAGTTTGAAAAGTCTCCGTTAAGTCTGGTGAAATGTCTTTTGAAGCAAAACACAGCATACCAAAAAGGTCCTTTGTGATTGTTCTTTGTATATCTTGGCAAACAATCTCTTGGAAATTTTGTTTAGTATTTTGAATGTCAGGATAGTTCTTACACATGATGTCAGTTACACATTTTGATGGTTGACACGGGGTTTGGGGTTTGTATTCTTTCAAAATTTCCCTTGTATGAGAAATTATAATGTTGATGGTGCTTGCTGTGGTAAAATACTCAGGCTTTGGGGAAAGGCTAGAATTGACTATTTGCATGATCTCTGTATTTATGTAGTTTGTGAGACGTGTGAAGTGGAATGTTATGGTTTTGGTTGGCATTTTGAGAGCTTGAGAGAAGCTCTTGTAGATCATGTCACCCATACAGCGTTGAACATGGTCGATGGAGACGGATATAAAATTGTTCTTATAAGACTCTACCATGGAAAAGGCCACAATTGTCATTATGTCCAGGATTAACTCAGCCAACATGATGTCAAGAGAATAATCGGGTTTCCCGGATTTCAGTTGTTCCCATTGCTCCTCATTTATCTGCTTGACAAACTTTTCAATGAGCGGACACATAATATCAACTTCTATGTTGGTAAATTCTGCCCTTTGTGTTGATATGCTTTCCACAAACTTCTCAAATAGGTCCTCATCCTCATCTGGTGACATCTCTGTTTCTGACACGTTCTTCAATACTACAGAAAGTGTTAATGGTGAATACAGACTGGAAATTTATAGAATTTGTATTTGCAAAGATGAAAGCAATCAGAAGCTGTGATGTTAACTTTAAAATATGATGTTTTCATGACATGTGATCTTTCAAATGATTTTCAAAGCCCACTGATAAAAGCAATACTTCCATGTTTTTTACATAAAGCTCTACCAACATGGCATTGTTAGGTACGCTTGTCAGTGAAAACCATCTCATGATGGCAAGGTGAGGCTTTCTGAAGATTTGAACCTTTTTTGAAACACTGCCGTAAAGTGGTTCAATACTTGAAGCTTCAGTCTGTTTCCTTGGATGACATCTACTGTCAGTAGGAAACATTGCCAAAGAGGGCGCTCACAATGAATGGGGCGTTGAGTAATGAAACAGTTTTCGACATAAATGTTGCAAACGGTTTGAAGTCCCATGGGGCGCCATTCGGACATCATTAGCTATACCAACTGCAGGCAGGGAGGCAGGGGGAAATCTTCTGACACTGAAAGTGATGAGAAGCTGAACTAAAAGGCCTCAGGCTAATCAGCCTAATGAGGCACAGGTGCGGAGATGAGGCTCCACCCACAGGCCCAGCCCCGCCTCCTGCCAGACTCCAATAGGGCAACGCAAAGAGAATCATAACACTGTGTGCATTGTGGATGGATACAAACGTCATTGTTCACTGGGAAATGAAATAATAATGAAAACGGAGTGAAAAATGAGTTAAAGTGATACAAACAAATAACTTAAACTAAAGGTTTAATGGCTAAAATGAAAGAAAACGGAAATTGTGTCTGAGGTGAAACAGTGTATGGAGAACTATGAAAATGCCACAGATGCACACAATGAATGGATGCCTCTGTTCCCTCAGAATAAACTCGTTTAACAAAAGGAATGGTTTTCAGGCATCATGAATTACTAGGGCAGGAGAAAGGCGAGTTTGGTAGTCGTAATTTTTGTTGACAAAGATTGCTTCTTTCCAAACTTCTTCAAGCACGTCTCCCTGGAAATATCACTCAAAGTCTAATGGAGTTCACAATGTATTCTTCCGGTTTGCTGGGTCTGCGTGATTTTTCTTTTATCTCGGAATAGTAAAAACAATAAAAAACCACAGTTAATAATGATGTTGTGTTGGATTCCACTGTACTGTGTCCATCTGAACAGAATGAAAAGCACTGTGTTCAAACATCGAGAGACCATGAAATAATTTTCATCATCTGCTAGGAGTCGTTGAGTCCAGCAGGTGGCGCTAATGCAACGACCTGGACACCAAATGACATTAAACAACAGCACAGAGGAAGAAGACGCGCGAGCCGAAGAAGAAGAAGCTAAAGAAGCCTTGAGCTGCGTCGGACGTCGCGTTTGTGTGATCCGCTATAGGCTATTGGTAAGTAGGTCGTTGGAAGATGTTTCGCATTTTTGTAGAAGTCATTGTTTTGAGGTATATTTAGGTATTTTGTGAACTGAATGTCACAGAATGTTTTAGGAATGTCAATTGTCTCTGCACCCAACCTCGTTAAGGGCAAACGTAAGTGACAACGAAGGCTGACTGACACACAGGCCTGAGCAAACGCAGATAAGGATAGCGACAGGTCAACCCGCATTCCAATGATTGTGACGCTAAATCTAATCAAGACTAAAATTCGATGGCGCTTTACAGACAGAACGGCACCGATTGCTCAGCTATAGTATAGGATTTAATTTTCTTACTGAACTGAGACATTAACTTTTGACAGCCAAAGGCTCGTCAGTGCTGATTTAGGACTGAAACCGAGCCGACGCGATTAGATTAAAAAAAAAACTATCTAATTTGGAATCACACTAAGTTTTTTTCTTTCTCTTTTGTTCTTTTGTTTGTTTGTTTTTTACAAAAAAAAACAAACCAACATTTTTTTTTTTTCTAAAAAATATAAAAGTCTGCATGAGGCCTAACATTTGTAAAAACCCGCGTCTGGTCCAGATCCATTTAGCGTTGACCCGGTTGAACCTTCATACTGAAATATTTGACCTTGGTTTTTAAAACTTTCACGCTTTGGCTGAGATAATACTTGACGGGAAACCGATCTAACGTGCTCTTCTCGGTAGGGAGTTTGGAGGAGTAAAAAATAGACACCCTCCTACGCCCTGATTTGAGTTCACGCCAGCAGCTAACACAGCAGCAGCTGTGATCACTCAGCTGTTCGTAGGTCCTGGTTCCTACCAACCCTTCTGTCCTGAGTGACAACCGATCTGTTTACACTGAATGGAGCTGGTGATTCAGCAGTGAATGAAAGTTATCCATAAAAGAGATGCTATGTTTTCTGAAGCATAGTGCTTTCAGCACTATGATACTGGATACTTTCACAGATACTGGGTTAATCTGAAAATCGCTAAATACCAAACATTCCTGAGTATTTTTAAAACTGATTTTATATGCAAAGGTGCTTTTGTATAGTTGGATCACCACCCAGCTCTAAAACAGAACAAGAAATGTAAAGTGATTCAAGACAAACTGCCAGATGCAGTATTGATTTTGCTTAGATCAAGAGCTATTTACACAAGAGCCATTACACACAAATTCAAACATTCATTCCACCACTGTTATCTAAATGGGTAAGGTGCAACTCCACTGAAAACAATGGCAGCACAGCCCTACTTCACCTGTGCCTACGACGGTTCCTGTCGCCATAATCACAGACCGGCTACTGCTCGATCATGCACGCTTCAGGGTTTCTTTAATTCATTTTTCATACAATTACAGACATTTTCTTTAAAAAGTTTTTTAAATGCAAAGGTTTTTCTCAGTTTTTAACATTGCTTTAATGGGGCCTCAGACTTGTGTCAAGAATGTTTTCAGAGCAGAGCAAATATTAGTTAGATTAAGATACAGTAAAAATATTATTTTACTTTTTTTATTCAGATTTTTCACTCATTACCAACAATGGTTCGACCACATTTTGGACCACCACGCTTGAAGCCCAGGTAAGACTGTCAAATTACACCCAGACATTAAAGGCTAGTACTTTGGTCTGTTAAGATCTTTGAAATGGGTGCTTAAAGGTTACATTTACTAATCCATCAACTGTTCTTTTGTGTGTGTGGTGTGTCTGTCTGTCCCTTTTTATTTTAGACCTTACCTAGATGGTCATGACAACGGTCCGAATGAAGGGAATTACAAAAGTCGAAGAGATGTCCATGAATATTCAGAAAAGTCCACTTTTAACCCTAGAGAGTCCAGGGGTAGAGGGCGCCCCCCAATTGCCAGAAGGGCCCCGCTGATGGGACAGCAAAGGGAGCCACGTTTCAATCACTGGAGGTCCCAGAATCAGGATTCTTTTCACACATACCCCCTGAAAAGGGAACTACACCACACACAGAGGAGGCCTTCTCCATCCAGGCCGAACCGCTCCCCTCACTTCCATCATTATTCGTCCTCTCGCAGTCCTGCACAAGGACCCCACAGTCAACGGGGCCCACCATTCCACGGCCACACGTCAGGCCACAGGTCCCCCTCCCCAAGACATTTTCACAGCCATCCAGCTGACAGGAGACTGGGCCCTCCACCTCTGTACCAGGGATCTTTCAGGGGCCATAAAAGGCAGCCCGATTTTCTGCGTCAGGAGCAACGGGGTCGAGACTTTCGTGGGAATTACAACCCCAGAGAAAGGCCACATGAGCACTCAGGCCCCGGCATGAGGCGCTGGAATGACACGGGAGCGTTCTGTCATCCGCGTAACGGAGAACATGGGCCCTCTGGGTCACAAAGGAACCCCAGAGAGATGCACGGGAGAGGCTTAATGCCAGAGAGGTACAAGAGTGAAGCAGCAGTTCCTGCTGGGTAAAAATATTTAATAGGAGGCCTGAAGCTGGCAAAAGTCGTCCCAGTCACAGGAGTGGGAATAGTAATAATTACCCCTACTCGGCCCCCAGCTCACAACTGTTAGTGGGGTTTAATTGGTTCTGATGTGTGTGGTTTCACCTCCCGCTGACAGAAGTGTTACACCTAGAATGTCTTTACTCCTCTTAAATCTTAAGAATCTTTCATGGCGTAATGAAGGGGCCGCATTAAGATAAAGTTAAAAAGTTCCGCCTCCCACTTAACTTGGCAGTGGATCTATCAATGTAATGATTTCTCTATTGTTTGATGGATGTGCAGGTGGTCGTCTGAGCAAGAATCCAGGCGGCAGCGTGGTCCGATGGAGAGGCAGGGCAGCCGATCCCACAGTAGAGAGAGGGCACAAGATGTCCCTCACCACCCCCCTTTCAGACCGCCCCCATGGAAAGGAGGCCCGTCATCCTCCTACCACAGGAACCCTCTGGAGAGGCAAGAGGCAGGACCTCGCAAGAGGAGGATATCGGACATCAGCATGTCTTCCTCGGATGATGTGTTGGAGCATGAAAGTCCAAAACACCCCAGGAGAGAGAGACCCCAGCTGCTCAGTATTCCCAGACCCTTCGGTGGTAAACCTTTGTCTCTTAGGGATAAGAGTTACCTTGTTAAGACCAGACAAATTCGAACGGAGTCTCTCATGAGGCTCAAAATACCTCCATGTATGAAACCCAGGTCTTTTCCGGGTGACCCCGCTTCAGAGGGGGATATTAGCTCTGTTCTTGCTATGAGAAAGAAACGTTTCCAGTCAAAAGAAGCTCCCCTGACAAAGGTGGAACCAAGCCAACCGAATCCAGAACACTCGGCCTCAGAAGACGAAGAAAGCAGTGCCAGCAAGTCTTCGAGAGACTCTGATACGAGCAAAGAACAGGTGGAGTCTCGTCGGTCCCTGAACTCTCACAGGTATGGTATTTTCCTACTAGCACTGTTCGAAGGGGCTTGATGATGGTTAAGAGGTCAAGAAAGAATGTCACTGTGTGAAGGGGGTGCCAGCGGTGGAAAATGGAGATGACGTGATGAGATAAATGTACGACACTGATTCAGTTGAGGAAAAGCTGCGAAAGTTATCCAATGCTCCCCCTCCCCGTGTCTGCGTGCTGCCATGGTTTCCAAATATCTGCTTGACAAGTGAGCTGAAGAGAGTGATAAAATATGCACCGCATAACTGAAGCCACCCGTTCTTAAAACCCGATAAATACTTTCAGTGCCATTGATGAGGAGTGTGGAAAAAATTAGTTGATCTGTGTTGAAGGATTCTGCAGTTGGTCAGAAGTGCAACCTTGAAAGCATATTTTTAAGCATATTATGAAGACCCCCTTTCTGATGGAGAGCAGAAGCTGGAGCTACGGCATGCAGATGAAACGGCATTCAAACGGAGAATGAAGATCTGAGGAGGAACGCCAAAGTTTAATGCTGAATTTGCCCTGCCTGCTGCCCTTTTTTAAATTATTGGCAACATTTAAACCTATTGTGCCAACCAGTCATGGATCTTGGAATAGAAAAACATCAGATGAATCTTCAACATTGAACGGGATCTGTTTGCAGCATTTGCTGCAACAGGAGAGCGCAAAGTTACAAGCCATTACATATGTTGTCATGGAACTTCAACAAACCACTCCCTGTCTCACCTCGCTAAAAGCTGAAAATACAATCAAGATGGATAACTAATGATGAGAACCGGAGCTTCTGTTGCTGAAGGATAACACCAGCCACCAGCAGAGTGAAATAACAATGTTCAGATAACTTAAATTTCCCCGTCTATGCACAAATTACTGCTAAGGTGACTTGTTAGAAGTTCAATTCAATTGGTAAAGTCATTTACTAATGACTTTAATCATTGGGTAAAAGGGGTTAAAATCCAAAGTAAAATAGTCTTCAAACACATCACCTGTTTCAACTAAATCTAAACCCATGTTAAGCAAATTGTGGAAATCTCCCTCTGATCAGATGTTTGAGTTCACAAGTCAGAATGAAATTCTCTATAAAGTGTATTTATACTGGAAGGATTGGTTTGTCAGAATCTACACCACCTGAGGAATGATTCTCTTGAAAAATGAGTGGCCAAATGACAACTTGCCTGTTCCCACTGAGTGTATGGAAGCTCAAGGATGTATTCAAAAATTCATCAGGCACTAGTGCTATCATACATGGAAAGAGTTTTGGAAGAACGGAACTGGAATATAATGACAACTTGAGCAGGAGTAATACACATGACCGTAACCAATGCCTACAGTTGAAAACCACTAAGAATGATGGGAGAACTCAATGGGAGATTGGAAAAGAACAAGACCGAAGTGTTGGAAGATGACTGAACTAGAAACACTGCATTTTAATCCGTTCATCGAGGTGATATAGATTGCATCGGTGGGCAATACCATCTTGTTACTACATGGTCATGGAAGCCCAATCAGTTTGGTCTCTGCAGTTCTATTGTCAATGTGTTTGGGCTGGACCTACAGTTCAGCATATGAGGGGCTCAGATGTTGCATCTATTCGCACTTACGGCCGAAGTGCAGATGTGCATCGTTTTCCAGGGGGAGATCAAAATTGTGTTTCCAAGATTAATGCCATCACCAAACAAACACCAGGCTGCAAACACCAGCCTGCCAAATGCCAACAAGATGGTCTTAAATCCATTTTCAAAACTGTCAGTTTAACTTAAAACTACTGCATGAAGAGGAAAAGAAGGAACTGGAGGATTGTCAGTTTACTGCAGAACCAAGGAGCTGATCGTCTTTACTGAGTCTCCATCTTTCCTAAATCATTCCAGAGGCTTGGAATTTGAATTAATTAAGGAGCTCTCATGGAATATTTCTCACTTGTGCCACCTGGATGTATTCAAGAAATCCTTGAATTGAAGCAAGCGTCTCCAAGACTCAATCAGTCGTCTTTTTCATGTGCGTTTTATTTTCTGGATGGTGAAAACGGAGAAAACCCTGACAACGGAAGCCATTGAAGTGAAAACAAGGCATTGTCCTCCTGTGCGTCTCAAAGGATGATAGAAGAGTTGATGAGATCTATACCCATATCTTAAAGTTCTTTCGGAGATTTGCTCAGTCAGACGATGGCTGAGTAAATGAAGATTCATATTGAATCAGGGTACAAAATAGGAGTAAAGAAGCATGGACATTTCATGGTTTTTGTAAGTACCCGTTAGTAATGAGATCATTTGTCTGCTTGCAATACAGTCTTGTTCATTACTGCATTTAAATTGCATTACTAAAAGTCGATAGGGTGATTTTTATTGATTTTACCAGCACCTTTTTTTCCCTTTTCAACTACTGTACTGTTTTAACTTCAGTGACATTATCTTCATGTATCCAGGCCACATTTAAAATGTCCATCATTGATAGAAGCCTCACATGATACTGACGCTGACTAACACCACTGATCCCTCCCCAGGTCGTCTCCCATAGAGAAACGCAACCTCGTTGTTTTGTCCCACTGGGACTCTTCTTCCAAGGACGGCTCACCTCCGAAAGCTCGTAGCCCAAAATCAAATGCTGGCAAGTTGACTTGGTCTTCTCCTGAGTTGTCAGGGCAATCCAGAAGCCCTTTTCTGTTGTACATGAATTTTTCTTGATGTCACCTACTCTTTTTGTAATCGTTGTGTAACTTTGTTTGTGAAAAATCACATTCAGACACCACAGAGAGCCGTAGACTGTCAAGGTCTGAGGATTCCAGATCACCACCTGACGAACGAAGACGAAGCTATGTGGATAAGAGGGACTTGAGGTATGTATAGAATATAAATCCACTTTCTCATTGAATTTGAAATGCAGTTTTCTGACATCCTTTTTTAAAATTTTTGTTTTATCCAGCAGGCAATTCTACTTACAGGACAGTCACAGACCTTGGAGGCCCTTCAGGAGACCAGGACCAGGTCCGGGACCCATGCAGGTGAGTGAAACACGTACCGCATTTGAGAATAGTTTCCTACAGGTGACTGGATTGGCAGACATCAAAGCCTTTTCACTGGCTTATTTTCTCACATTGTTTCAAGCCATGACGTCACCGTTTAGGTCTTTTTAGTGTGAAGATTTTACTCAAATGTTTGAATCGTAGTTTTGTTCAAGACAAATTAATAATTGGCAGCAGTAGCTCAGTTGGTAGAGCGGGTCGTCCAATGTTCACGAGGTCAGCGGTTGCTCATTTGGGGCTCACCTGGAAGGAGCTGCCTGCCACTCTACCTCCCATTGCATACCTACAGGCCTGTGTGTGTGTGTGTGTGTGTGTGTGTGTGTGTGTGTGTTCCAGGGGACTGACACACTAATATGTGTGTATGCATGCGTTTGTTTGACAAAATACTAGAGTGTACTGCCTTAATTTCCCATTGGGGATCTAAACAATAAAAAAACAGCAAAAAATGGGGTTATGTGGAATATTTCTATGTTTAAGATAACAATGGGGTGAAACTAAAAAGATCAAATGACTTTAATTGCGGTAGAAGACGCACTGGACTACAAGGTGCACCTTCAATGAATGACCTAATTTAAACCTTCATATATAAGGCGCACTGGATTATAAGGTACATCTGATTATAAGGCGCACTTTCAATGAATGGCCTATTTCAAAATTTTTTTCATATATGAGGCCCACTGAATAATAAGGCGCACTGTTGGTTTTTGAGAGAAAGGCTTTTAGGTGCGCCTTATAGTGTGGAAAATACTGTACTTTGGCCATGTACTTAGGTATTTTTTAAAACGATTTTTTTCCCCTCCACTTAGAAAAAAAATCTCCGTCCACACGTGACCGCATAAAAGCATTGATTTTAAAACGTCAATCTACGACAGGAGTGAGGACCGGGACATGCAGAAATTCTCACGCGATTGCTCCTGGAGAACGGCTTCCATCTCAAAGTTCTCCTACCAGCTGGCAGCGCGTCCCAGTCTGACCCAAAAGTGGAGTAGGAACAGCCATTGTTAATAAAAACAGGGTCGGCTTTTTCAAAAGATGTTTTTGTGAGCGAAATATGCGTAGACGTGATCAAAAGGCCTAACCATAGAAAAAAAAGTGGTTATTAAAAATATGTGGTGTGTGTGTGGTGTTATAGGAACTGCGGAGGTTTGTGAGTAGTCACCCTTCACTGATGTTTTTCAGAGACCCAGGTTCTTTGGTGGACCAAGGAAGCCCGGCCCTGACATGTCTGGAAATTTTAGACGACCCCTCATGGTATGTATGGTATCTCAGATGACTCGGATCTCTTGGAAAATGCTAAAGGCATCATGAAATCTAAATAAATCCGCTGTGAATCTGTTTTTTTTTTTTTTTTTTTAAGGAGGGCTTGATTCCACGTCCTTTCCCGAATCAGAGGCCAATGTTCCGAAAAAGTCAGACAATCATGTACAAATACCGAACGATGAGAGTGATGCGCCAGCGCCCGCCATACAACCGAGGACCCAACCAACAGCGCTGGTGATAACCTGGTGCGTATGATGGGGGAGCGGAATCTGTTTTACTTGCTTCACACCATAAGGAGGCCTGTATGGTGTTCAGACTCTGTCACCTCTTTGTCTTACATTCCCAGTCCAGAAATCACAACTATAACAACCCAGATGACTTTTGTGTGTGTTTCTCAGGTCCTACTTTCTGCAGACACTGGAAATCTCAACATGATCAACTCGGCGTGACGAACTGCTCTAATTTTTTTCTCAATGAAATCCCCACCTGCACATTGTGGAAGTGATGTTGCTCATTTGTTATCCATGACCTGTGTTGCAGTCACATTTGTTTCAGAATAATTCTCACATGTCATAACATCAAAGCTGTCCAACCTTTTTTCTGGTGTACAATTATTTGGGATTTTCTGCTTCTATAAGCTGTTATTTTGTGGAAGTAGTTTTAGCATTTTGTTTGTTGACCAGCAGCAGATTTTTGTTTAATCCACAAAATTTCTACTTTGCTGACATCATTTAACTTTAATAAAACTGATTTGATTAGACATGGCTGCTCGTCATGATACTTGGCTACCTGTAAAACATTAATGATCAGTTTGAGACTTGAATAAAAACTGGATTTTGGCAAACCCCTATTGACTATTTTTTAACCTTTGTTTACTTGTAAATTTGGACACAGAACAAAATCTCTTGATCAAAAATGTTTTTAAGAATCCATTTTTAATCCAGGGTGTTTTCATTTACCATTTTTGGTCCAGATGGATTGGACAGCCTTATTCCAGAACATCAATCTCAACTTTGATATCCAAGGATTAATATTTAATTGCCAGTGATTTCAGATTTAAACACAGAGCCCAGTGTTTGTCCAGTGATTTGGGGTTAAAGCGGATCAGCAAGAAAATACAGGTTTAGCCCTGAAAATAATGCACTTAATACTACATTTACCATGATGCAATTTACTTCATGAGACTGTCCCCAATCACCAGTCTGACTCAGGCTTTATTTTAATTACCCTGAACACTTAGTTATAATCTGAGTAAAACCAGTGGAAATACTCAAAATGTCATCGGTCTCCTGTCAAGTTTGTCCCAATGAACATGTTCTGATATCCTGGCAGCATCAGTTCACATACAAGGATCTGTTCCCATTATTACTGTCTGTTCATATGAAACAAAACATGTATTATTAAAGCATATTGATTGATAACTGATTCTGTCAAACTGATTTTATGTAGTTCTGTGTGATTGATTTTGTCACCTCCATTCTATTGTAAGTTCGCATTTTTAATTTCAATTTTTTTTTTTATATAGCGCTTAATCACGTCAACAGACATTCCAAAGTACTTTAACAGACAGAAAAACCCAACAGAATCCTCCAGAGCAAGCATAAGAGACGGTGGCGGGGAAAAACTCCCTCATTGAGGAAGAAACTCCGGGTAGGACCCAGACTCTATTGGGCAGCCGTCCGCTTTGACAGGTTGGGTGGAAAAGAAATAAAATAAAGATACGGATAGGGTAAGAGAAAGAGAGACAGAGAGAGAGTGGCAGATACAGTTTTTTGTTGCAGTAACAGTATTTCCTTCAGTTGAAATGTACTTAATGGATCAAAAGTCATGACTGTATAGAATTAGGCGTCTTTTCTCTGGGGATCGGTTGGCTGCCATTTATCCAAAGCTAACCCACATTGTTGGAGCTGTCATCAGGGTGTAGCTACTACTGGACATACTGTATGTTCTGGTACTGACCAGCACTGGAGCCAGATATTTGAGGCTTTTTCCACAAACAGTATGTGTGGCGGGTTCATCCCACCAGACCACATTATCACTGAAATCTGAAGAGGTTCAAATCTCCAAATCCCAGGTAGGTACCATTACATTTGCTTCACCTTTAACTTATAGGCTTATTTTATGGCAATGGAAATCTGCTAATCCCCCCATCAGTCTTTTGCTTTTCTACCCCTATAAAAACTGAAATCCTCAACAGATTCCACAACACCTGGAGGCATCTTTTATAATTCACAAACATCAGTTCTTCTCTTAATCCTCAGTTTCACACATGACAGATGATAGGCATTGTACAATTACTTTATTAACTGTCATTCGATAAGAAAACTTACAAGGCATCTTTCAGACTGTTAAATTTTTGCCTCTCTATATATGTGTGTCTTTATTTTGTTTGTGTGTGTGTTATGTCTACCCTGGTAGGGGTGGGATTAGGCTTGCTTTATGTCAAATGAATGCAAAATCTTTGAGAAAAAAAAAAAAGATTCTGTATGTGTACTTATAAGAATGTGTGAGCCCCACTCTGTCTGGAGCTAAACTTAGCGCTGACTACCACTCCTCATCACAGCATACTGACCAGACCACACCAGGGTACAATGGAGGGTGTTGTGTTACCACAAGTGTTGCTGGATGTCACCAGTGACGCCGGGCCGACAAGGTGAGAGTGTACAGCAGAGACAATCTGTCAGTAATCTGGTCATTTGTTTACTAAGTTTACTAATGGTTCTGTATTGTTTTCCTGTGATATGATGCTCATTGATTGATTTAGACACAGCAGTAAAGAATCATGGTTAAGAATCATCTGTTTTAAATCAAGAATGAAGCTGCTGCTCCACGATGACGGACAAGGACAAGCTAAACATATATCATAGTTTTTGTAGCATGACACGAGACTGCATGGAGCCTGTTTCTATTGGTCTCTACTCCACTAACTTGCTGCGATCTGTCATTTGTAGATGTAAACTTAAAGGTTCTGCAGGTTTTTCTGTCTGTCCCTCCACACTTGTGCTCCTCTGTGTCGTGATGGGCAGCTATAGCTCAGCCCTCGTCCCTGGTAAGCCCAGCAACTGTGGCGTCTGACATAATGTGATTTGAAATACTACCATGCTTGATTGCTGTGTGTTCATTACAGTAAATGGACTGCTAATGTGAATAAATCACTTGGATGCAGAGCTATTGCTTTGATTGCGGCCTACATTCTTCATAGGTTTAGAATTAGCTGTGGGTTTTGACAGTTTTCTCTGTTTCTCTCAGAAACTGAAGAGTTTCATTCGATCGTGTCGATCGCGGAGAAGCTGAATGAGCAGGTAGCTCATGCTTCAGACTCTGGGAAGTATACACTTTTGATGACAGAATTTATTTGTGGCTCAGTGTTTGAGAAAGAGCGTTCGGTCTGGTCTGCTTGTCCTATCTGTCCTTGGGATAAATTTAACTTTCCTAAGCTGCCTCATACACACAGCCAGGAATCACAGCAGGACATGACTTCACTTTTTCTCAAAGACACCAGCTCTGTAATAAATATAAGTTACACTTTCTGAATTCTCTTGACCTGAAGGTCGTGTTGGGGACATTTGGTTTTTAGACGTACAGTAGGTGGAGTACCCTATAAATGTATTTTACTTATCAGATATCTCATTCTAGACTTCATTTACAGATGACTGTAATTATGGAGGACGAAACAAAAGAAAACAGCAGTGAGGAGCAGACGCCTCCAACTTTTGAAGATGACTCCAGTCAAAATGAGACAGACTCGCCCGTAAGTGCATGAAAGCAACTTCGAATTAACAATCAGATTTTTTTTCATGTTCACCATCAATTTTTAAGTATTATACATTCATTATTCTCCGCAGAAAGAGGAGCCCGACGATGTGTCGGGGCAGTCGCTCTCCTCTCTGTTACCAAAGGTTCTCTCTGCTGTGATGCCCCAAAGCCTCAGCGCCAACGCCGAGGCCGACAGCGATCCAATAAAACCCAACCCACCAAACCTGGAGCGACTTCAGACGGAGCTGAGAGATCTGAAAGGCCAGTTTGATAAGATGAAGAGTCAGCATAAGTATGGCTTTATTTTACCACCTTAGCTCAAATCCTCTCGACCCGGTGTGACACAGCCATACATCGCTGCCTCTTTCAGTTTGGCTGCACTAATTTCATGACTGTCTTGTTTTCCAGCAAAGAAATTAAACTGCTGATGAATGAGTTAGATGAGGAGAAAAAGATTCGCTTGACTCTACAGGTGCAGGGTTTAAATTACTGTATTTAAAATATAAAAGCTTTTAAGATGAGAATCTTAAGCATGTAATTTGTATCTGTTGTCATTATTTAAATTTCTTTTGTTACAGATGGAGATTCAACGTCTGAAAAAGCACATGTCTAAATGACAATTTAGATTTTTAAAGATCCTGTTCCGGATGCCACTTTGCATGGGAAATTATTTGTAGGTTAAAAAAATCATCTGTGCTCCCTTACAGGACAAGATAAGACAAGATATGATGGAACTTTGTTGAACCCCTGGGACATTTTTGTGTGAGATGTTGCAACATACAAATTACACAACATAAAGTCAAGCAAAGAAAGAAGAGTAATATTGCCCATAATAATAGATATCATTGACTTTAGATTTTATTAATAAAGGTGAATTAATATACATATTCATATACAAAAATAAATATAGTTACTACAGATGCCATGTGTAACAAAAAAAAACGTGTTTGAAGGACTGTGTATTAAAAAAAAGTATTTAATACTTGTTACATTTTCAGTCTTAAAAGATGCAGTTGTAATATCCTTTGCTGTCGAATATTTTTGGACAATCATCCGTTTTCTGTCTCAGCATCATTAAAACCACCAAACTTTTTGAAACTGGCGTCAGTTTCGCTTTTGCAGTCACAAAGCCTCCTACAAACATGACTCATCATCATGAGTCATTTAGAGGTTAATTCATTTTCAAATAAATGCACAGTCAGATTTCCTCTACACGTGAAATGTATAAAAATTTTTTTTCCCTTTTTCCGGGCAAAACCGTTCTTAAATGGGATACATTCTCTCAAACACACATACACACAACTGTTGTTGCAGTCTCAAGACTATTGCTGGAGGCTGATGAGTCAGCTAAATCTTGCTCTTTCAGTAGGGTTTAAGAAATCTTTTGACACAGAGTCTGATTTGAGCTCAGAAGTTGGAGTCTTCACAGGGAATGGGCCTGAAGGTGACCTCTTTGTTCTCCTCGAGAAGGATGTCGTATCGACAGAGGGGCCTGTAAAGGTCGGTCAGTGTCAGCATTAATTCAGATGTGAAAAAGGCTGGTTTGATTTTAGAAGTACGGGTTATGAGATGATCAAAAAGATTAAAGTTTTGCAGGGTTTTACAAAATGAAAGCATCAGAATGTGTTGCTTACCTTTCCTTACGGTCCAGATTTGTGAGACGGATTCGGAGAAGGCGGAGCTTGTATCTCGGCGTGAATATATTCCCGTTAGAGAAATTGAGAGATACCTTTTTCACGACCCGGATGTCTTTGTCAAACTGGGCGAGCAATGTTGTCACTGTGTACCTCTTGAACTCCGAGGCTGCACTGATATGAATGAATGGAAAAACGAAATAAATAAGTTGAACACCAGAACAAAATGGAATAACGCTGGATTGTTTGCTCCTGATGTTATGTTAAATAAAGTGAAGACTTACTGGTTTATCTTTGCCACTGATTCTTTACCATCACCATGAAGTTTCACTGTGATGTATCCCCAGCGCACGTCTTTGTTCCATATCATCATGTCCACCCGGTAGTTTGTCACTGAGAGAAGGCAATGTAATATATGTTTATATTAAATATTTATTCAGACATATGATATATATCATAATTTTTTTTACTCTTCTTACACGTTTTATTCATACATAACTCAATGTGGAATTAGTTGCTGTAAGTTTTCAAGTAAAGTTAAATGTCATCTTATATGTGTCATAATGCACTATAATATACAGTTGATCAGTGCTCAAATAACAGAAAGCATCTTATTTAGACATTAATGCAGTATTGAAATTGTAACTAATGGAAAGATATAATTACATTTCAAATGCTGATATGTCTTTTAATTAATTCCTCAAACAAAAGTTTTACTTTCCACATAAAGGAATACTTAGCCGCCACATATAGGTTGAGGGGTCCTGCTATGTGTTTCTCATATGATTATTACTGTGGTTGTACTTACTGCAGAATGGAGAAACTGTGTTTGTGCTGAAGAAAACTTTTGTTTCCCCGAGTTTTAACAGGACATCTTTCCACTCTGTGACGTTATAACCTGGATGTGAGTGAAACACCCTCGTCAGGTCTAAGATACAATACACTGGAGGTCACAAAGACAGAAATAACCGAGTTCTTCCATTGACAGTGACATCATCTATTGTATTTATTATAGGAACCCGATCAACTTTATTAAAGTCGACTTTCAGGACAGTTAAACAGCTCTTTGACTGAAAAGATGTGTTTATCACCCAAAGATAATTCGAGTACAAACCAAAGACGGGACACCCCAGGTCTCCAAACCGGTCACAACTCATGCAGTTTCCATCCAGAAAGTCTTTGTAGGAGGAGCAGGGGTAGGCTTTACTGTCACAGGTGTGGCTCACAGAGTTCAGGTAGAGCATCACCGACCTCTGATGGTCACATTTAAAGTAGGATCCTCCTGAAAGGGCATAACGACAGCTATCATTAACACACAGGACTGCTTCTGTTCTTAAAGTACAGGCTGCTAATTCATTATGAAATATTTGCCTCCACCAATGACAGATGGGAAAAGTTATGTGATCACCCACATTTTTTTGTTTTCTTGTCCACAAGATAGCTAAAAGTGTTCTTAATGGAGTTTGAGGAACATTTTATGTAGGTCAGGTTCTTGAATCTGACAGATAGTCCAATCAGAATAAAAAATGAAAACACACAAGACACAAACTATTTGTGATTTTTCACCACTGGATCGAGATCTAGGAAACTGAAATTTTTACAGTTTATGAAATAATTATTTGGATGGGTTTACAATGCCACCAATACGTAGCTGAGGTAATGTAGATTCAGTCTGTCAAAATGTTTCATATAAAAGTCAAAGATAAAATGATGTTGAGATGGAAAATCGATTGGAATCCAGAATTTTGAAAAATCTTATTTTAGTTGAAATGAATTATTTTCATTATTAGGGGTCGTGGAAGAACGGGTCGTCCAATGCCGGCGGTTCGATTCCCGCTCCTGCCCAGTCACCCAGAGTGTGAGCTGACAGTGGGAGGTGTCAGCTCACCTCCCAAGCACTGCTGACACACACACACACACACACACACACACACACACACACACACACACACACACACACACACACATATACAGTATATATATATATATTGTTTGACTGACTAATTACTAGAGTGTGCTCTTAATTTCCCTTCGGGGATGACAACAGTATATAAAATATAGTAAAATATAAAAAAGTTCAACAATCTCACCAGAAAAGATGGTCTTTGGGCATCCAGGTTGATCTGTTCCTCCATTAGGATAGAAATCAATGTGACCAATCGGTTTCCTGTAGCCCAAGGCTGTAAAGACAGTCAGTACATGACGTCATTGTAATCTGACCGAAAAAAATTTATGGATGTGAAATAGCGTTTCAACTTAACTGACCGTCTATGTCTGTGTGTAGAACATCCACAAACAGGGCATCTGTGGGGTCCAGGCGCATCTCTGGAGAGGTGCCGCTGAACATAGGCCCAGCAGGATCCAGAGCTGCAAAGGTCACACAGATGTTAGCAGAACTAAAACATCTGACATGCACCGCATGATTAATGTCAAACATAAGTTTGATGAACATCTGACACAACAATTCTGCTCTTTTAATGATCTTATTGTTATTTATATGATTAGTTAGCTTTAAATTTTAGCGTTTAAGATCCATTCAAGTGTCACAGTGTGTATGAGTATGTTAGAAAGACTATAGTGTTGATCGTCAGAAGCAGAAGAAGCCAAATATTATTTTACTGAGTAAATAGAGGTGAAATAAAGAATCTAGACAGCAATACCATTACCCTATATTTACCACATCACTGAAAATTTATGAGCAATGATTCAACACAGATGTGATTGAGCTCAGTGACGAAAAAAAAGCAACATAAAAAGACTGATTTGTCTGTTCACAACTGTCACATCACAAGAAATTCAGATCTGTGTCAGCACGAGAGGGTTCTGACCTGTGATTCTTCCAATCGATCCATTCATGTTAGCACCTACAAATCCTGATATATGAGCCCCTAGACTGACTCCGATCATGTATATGGAGCTCATGGAGGCACCACATTCCTGATGAAAACACAAATCACTCGTCTTAATGTAGAAAAATACTGACTTTATGATGTAAGTCACAGAGAGTGTTTCTCAAATGTCATACCTGCATTTTTTTAACAAAAGCCGTGAGGTTTTCAGCTGCCTTGTGTGTGTTTTCCGCAACTCTGAAATAATTCAGACTGGTAGCTCCATGGCACCAGTCCACCACTATGACATTAACGTCGTTCCTGGCCAGTAGCAGCTCTATGATTCTCCCGAGCCACATCGGTGGGGTTCCAGTGGGCCGGTACCCATGGATGACGAAGGTCGTTGGTCTTGACAGGTTGAACTGGGGGTTGTTGAGGATGTCAGTGTGGGACATGAGTGTACCACAGGTGGCATTCTCTCTGGTGTACAACAACAACCTCGTTTTCATGCTGGTTCCGATGATGGCGTGACCAAAAGCTAGATCTGTGAATTCATCACATCCTTGAGCTGGGAGTGATGGAGGGGAAAAAACAAGAAGAGACAGAGTTAGTTTTATTTTGATAAAGAAGAATGAAAAAATAGAAAGATATATTGTGTCATTTTGATGGTTCACAAGCATTGCACAAGAAAAAGGTTGCGTAACCCTTACTTACTCATTATATGAGGTTTCTGTCACTTCTCAGTGACATATCTGATGCGTGACTCAATGTGGGAGAAGCAGGTAATTTAACAACAATTACATTCAAGAATGAAGCTGTTGTGAGGGCTTGGGGCTCATTCACTCCTATTCTATGACTGCTATTCCCATTAGTGGTTGCATTAAATTTTCATTCTTTCCATATTGGAATTGTAATTGATTAGATGAATCTGAATGATTGAAGCTCTCTTTGAAAAGTCGCTAAAGACAAATTATTAGTTATAGTTTGAAAATCACAGCTAAATGGAATTACATTTCAATGTCATTTATTCTTTTTCTTACATATTGTTTACATTCCATATGCAGCTGGAAGCAGGTAATAAATAAAAAAAAAAAGCTTGTCTTGCTTCATTGATGTCCTGTTGGTGTTGGTAGAAATCTGAGTTGTTGTCTGCGCTGTCTGTTTTTTTTTTTATTTAAATATGTACCAAAATAATCATTCTATAGAAATGTTTCATAGCCCATGTGTGTCAGTTTTTAGAAGGTAGTAATTCTACTGTAGCCGACTTTTATCCACAAGGCACTATCCCAACTGAAGCCTCACTATGTGTTACAGACTCTAGGAAGTTGGTCTTCAGTTGGAGGTGTTAAACAATCTGATCATTTTAGAAGAATCTTAAATTAAACCCCAGCTGCTGTGTGTTACGTTCTATTGAGATGGAAGACTTAGGCAATAGCAACAGCTGATTCCAGCAACGGTTACACAACAGATAAACTTCCATTTATGAAGCCATCATGGGGAACGTATCAGCTGAGCGTCAGCGTGAATCTTCACTCAAGGTGCTTCTGGGTTTTAGAAACCACAATAAGGGCCTCTTGCTCAATAACGGTTTTTCCCACGAAATGTCAGTTCCTCAGAGGTTCCCTGATCACTGCGTTACGCTCAACGCCAAACGCAGCCGTGTTTTCACGTGTGCTTGTGTACACACTAATGCATTCAAGTGTTATGTTTACCTTTGCGTATTTGAACAGTTAACAGGAGCAGTGCCAGATATTTCAACAGGATCATGCTTTACACCAGATCTGTAATCTGTGAACAGATTGAAAATTGTATTATCATTACTTTATTACAGAAATGATTTGGTCCATACTGGAATAAACAACAAATGACATTTTCACAGACACAACAAATACAGGAATACAGCTTCAAATCTTCTGAAAATGTAAACCTCACCAGTCATAAGCAAAAACAAATGGAATATTATGTATTTGCTTACCTTTCTATCAGATGAAATTTGTCATAAAAAAGTGGGAAAGAAAAACAAAGTTGTGCCATTTAGAGGAGATTATGAGTTGATCATCAGTTTCTGGCTCCACCCACTTTAATCTCAACAATCCTTTTATGATAAGTGAAACCGAAATCTACAGAAATCCCACATGAATTGCCGTCTCATGTTCTCTGAGTGTCCAGAGTCTTCCGTAGGGGGGTTGTCTAACATTTCACAACAGTGACGAGTACATTGTGTCTCCATTGCTATCAGAGTCTTACCTTTACTGCAGGATATTATTTCCTGGTTGGATGTGTCCTAAGTCCACAATAAAACAGTTTATCCTGTGTTTGCAGCTCTACATATTTGGGCAGTGATCAGGAAATGAGAGGAGGAACAGCAAAGCAATGCTCCTCTACACCTCTCCCCCCTATGCACTGAGCGTAACCACACCTCTGGCTCCAGGTCATTGTGTGCACAGGTGAAACATTCCTGTGAAGTCACTCCTGGTTCCTGAACCGGTTTTTGTGTTAAACTTGACTTGTATCTGCAACTCTTTTCTGTTTTCTGGTTATAAGAGCCCCTGCTTGTTCATGAAAAAAGTTTTTGTAGAAGTGAAACTTTTAAAGAAAGAAACACATTACAAATGTATTAAAAGTCAGTCAGACTGTACTCACACAGAGTCTGGAGAGTCAGTCAAATATTAGGATTCACTGAAAGCATGTCTATGTTTGTTTTTCTAGTATTAAGATTGAGTTTAATTGTTTGTGAATTGTGTTTGTTGTGTCAATCTGTAGTTATTTGAATTTAAACAATCTGCTTTTAACTAAATTAACTCATTAATCAGTTCTTTGGTCTGTTTGGGCTCAAATATAACAAGCAGCAATCCTACCCCCTGGGGGGAGGACGAGAAACACAGGGTTATGTGGGCCAATCTGCTTTCATGGAAGGTTTATATTTGCAAAATGTTCCAACCAGAGTGAATGTTGAACACACCAAAACATTTATGTGTCTACTTTGTCAATAATTAAATCTACTGGTATAAAACACAGGAAATACACGATTCTCTTTGAAGATGTACCCAAACTTTATTTGAAGCTTTAGTTACATAATATCCAGCAGAGCAGCATTGTGGGTGATTTGCTCAGCTGTGATAAATATTAGAGCACGTTGCCCCTCTGTGTTTGGTTCCAAAGGCTGTCAGACTAAACACTGTGGCCATAAACTTCATAATTGACCATAATTTTCTACCCATAAGATGAAATATTTCACAGGAAGCAGCCACAATGCTCAAGTGAAAAACTTCCGACTGTTTCATGTGCTTTATGGAATATTCTAATGAAAATGATAATAACAGTAATAATATTATTGTGCTTCATACAGCATCCTTTTACTACAGTCTCCCTTGTATATACAGAATTAGTCATCACAAGCTGATTATTGATGACAAGTGTAATCTACATTCTGGATATGTTTGTCCAACTGGTTTGAACTTTGCTCTCGACATGCATCCGTCATCAGGGTCGGGCAGGACGATGGGATCTGAACTTAAAACGCACGCAGGCTTGGAAATCCCTCCTTTACAGCAGGTGTGAGGAGCAGCGGGCGGCTGCAGTAGTTAACTGTTACGACAGAAGGACGCACAGCATCCAGGATGGCTGGAAAGAGACGAGGTCGAAGCAGCAACGTTCAGCAACAACGAGCACCACAACGCAAAAGAGGAGGCTGTCGTAGGGTGAGTCCTTCTGTGTTCCTCCAAATCACGTGGGGTCTCAGAGTCACATGAAGAAGAATCTATTTGTCTTAAATGTTTTTCTGTGGACATTACTGATCATACTTTCAAATGCATTCAGATGAGGGTTGTTAATTGTAATGATGGGTGGAAAAGATGTCGTCATGACTCATGGTTGTGTCACAAAGCATACACTCATTAAAGCTTAATTGCTATGACAAAATTGATACCAACTGATTACATCATTCTTCCAGTTAGAATCATGCTATTGTCATCAGTTTTCACTGCTGTAAATGAGTCAGGGAAAAAGTATGTTTGTATGTGCACCGCATAAAGGTACAGAGTGGGAAATCATGGCAACAAATAGAAGAAGCAGAATAAATTACAGTATATGAAATAGAAGTTTAGAGCACGCTACAGTTGTCTCTCAAAATTAAGCATTTTGAGAGACAAAATGCTGTTACATGTAAGAAATTAGATGTAACAGCTGATATTTGATCAGAATGTGAGTTCAAAGTACAGTATACATTACAACACCACAAAGCAGCATATGGATCAACACATAAGACAAAGTCTGTGTTATATAAGTTACTCATTTAATCTGAGATGACTCTCTCGTCTTAATCCACCAGACATGTGGTGGTTTATGATCTTTTTTCTTTCAACCCAGTCAGATTGAGGAATTTACAAATCAGTTTCAGATGATAGGAAAAATTGTATTAAAATTCAATCTATAACAAGTTAATATTGCAGTACCTGAATTCTCTGGCATATAACAGAACTGATGCTGTTTATTATCGGTCTGTAATATTTTTTATTTTTCCCCCAGAGTTCAAATACATGCACTTTAGGCAAACTTGAAACTCAACAATTATCCAAACATGAGACTGGAAGTAACCCGAACGGATCTGAAAACAGTATTCAATCAAAGTTAACATGATTTCTGTTCCTGGTGTTCGTTTTGTCTCTCTTTATGCCATCAGGCTCTGAGGGAACCGGCTGCTTTTGCAAAGTCTACGGGTTGTGAATCAGAAGTCTCGTATGAAAAGCTGACCATTGAAGAGGCGAGGAGGGGAACACCAGGTCACAGCTCTCATTACTCCTCTGTGCCAGTTTGTTTCCAATTACCATACATATTCACATGCCATGGATGGATGGATGGATGGATGGATGGATGTCTTCACATGTAGTCACTGACATGAGCATCTTTGTATCAGCAGCTTGTATTAGTAAAAGCTTGTTTTAGTGTTATATTTTATTTATTTATTTATCTATTTATTTATTCATTCATTCATTTATTTATTTATTCAGTTTATTTTTTTTTCTTTTCTTTCCAGACATGTTATTACAGCAGACTTATATATTGGGTTGATTGGTATTATTGTAATTTTTCTCAAAGACTCTATCACTCCTTCAATTAGTGCACTAACATTAGAATAAAAGTATCCAGGACTTTGGGTGAACAAACGTGAGCATCAGCACAAAACTGAAAGTTCAACAAATGTCAAGAACAATGGACCGAATAAAGAGAAGGCTGGTCATACCATGCTGAACATATGTTATTTAATTTATTACCTTACAGCTCATCGTCCGGTGCGAGTCTACGCCGATGGGATCTTTGACCTTTTTCATTCGGGCCACGCTCGAGCTTTGATGCAAGCCAAAAATGTGTTCCCCAACACACAGCTGATTGTAGGAGGTATGAAAACAGTAATGGAAAAAACCTGCTGGAACAGTCAGTATGTAACCTGAACTGAATGATTTTTATTCCACCTCCATGTGACATCCTCTCTGTCCCTGTGCCTCTAGTCTGCAGTGATGAACTCACCCACAAGTTTAAAGGCTATACGGTAATGACAGAGGATGAACGATACGACGCCTTGAGGCACTGCCGTTACGTTGATGAGGTGGTGCGCGATGCTCCCTGGACTCTTTCCAAAGAGTTCCTCACAAAACATAAGGTCAAAGGTCACACAGGCACTGAACACGCAGCTTCTAGCAACGTCATACCCTGACTGGAGCAGACATGCGTTGGTTTTCAGTCTGAACACTGTGATCCTTCGCTCACAGATCGACTTTGTGGCCCATGATGACATCCCTTACACCTCTGCTGGATCAGAAGATGTTTACAAGCACATCAAGGAAGCAGGTGAACAATTAAAAATTCCCCTCATAAATGATTTGAAATCACTTGAACTCGTCATTTATGTTTTAACTTTAGGGATGTTTGTGGCTACTAAGAGAACGGAGGGCATCTCCACATCCGATCTGATCACTCGTATCGTCCGAGACTACGATATCTACGTTCGACGTAACCTGCAGAGAGGCTACACGGCCCGAGAACTGAATGTTGGATTCATTAATGTTAGTGTATTTAAATTGAATCAATAAGAAAAAAAAACATGTTTTGTTTCTGAAACAAGAACAACGGTCACTTATTTTGCTCTTTTCTTGCAGGAGAAGAAATATCGGCTCCAGAACCAGGTGGATAAGATGAAGGAGACGGTCCGCACAGTGGAAGAAAAATCCAAACACTTTGTATACAGAGTGGAAGAGAAGAGCCAAGATCTCATTCATAAGTGGGAGGAGAAGTCCAGAGAATTCATTGGCAACTTCTTGGAGCTCTTTGGACCTGATGGAGCCTGGGTATGTTCACTTTTACAGTAATCCAAGACAATTCTTCATTTAGAAAAATGTCATATGACGCTGTATGGTATTGAGGAAGTCAATGGAAAATGAGTCACAATATCTGGCCAAATAAAATCTGACATAAAACTGCATAAAACTACAAATTTTCATGCTTACAGTTTGTATTCCCGGTTATGAACCAAACTAGATGTAATTTTTTCAAATTTTAGGTGGTACTGTCAGGATTATGTTAATGTTTAACAGTGTGACTTATCATTATTTCCAGACTTCATGCAAATCCAAGCTAACAAAAACTACTCACTCAAGTCCCAGACAAAATAGACAAACACAAGAGCAGTACTAAAAAGAAAATGGAAAGAAAGCAAATATGTGAATTCCCTAAAATGTCACATTATTCATTTAAAAATCATCAGGTTTTAATCAAAGATCAAATGATTCATTTTAGACTCATTTAATCAGACATTTAATAAAATAATCCTTCCACCAAAGAGGAGGCAGTCAGAAGACATGAAGTTATTAGTCAAGGACACTTTATGTTTTGCATGAAATGCTTTTCAAAAATCATCTGGCTCCATTGAAATACACAAAAATATTATAATTGTGACAGGAAAGGCCATTAAGTTAATAGAGAAACAGAAAAAAATACTTGCTGGTCTCTTTGCACATTTTTCTCACAATCATCTCTTTCAAATCTGACCTCAGACCAGATATTCAAGGGCTATTCTTCACCACTTAATTTGTCTGCTTGTCTTGTCCTTGGGATGAACAAGCCTCCGTCTCAGGGTGTTGGTGGGGTAAACCTGTACTGGGATGTTGTGTTTTTTAAAGATGGTCTCTCCCTTATTCAGAATGCCATCCAGGAGCGCAGTGGTCGTATGCTCCAGGCCCTGTCACCTTACTCTTCACCCCGTGGCTCACCCAGCAGCAGTCCCACCAGAAGAGGCTCAGTTTCCTCTGACTCTCCACCCTCCTCCATCTCCACCTCTGTATCCCCATCCCGCTCCTCTGTCTCCCCCCCTTCTTCCCCCTCCTCACCTAAAAAGGGCAAACGCTCCTCTTTTAAAGCATCTTCAAGATACGGCAGATATTCACAATGAACTCAGGCTTTGGTGATTTTATTGGTGTTCTTAGACGCTAATGATTATTAATCTGGTACATCATATGTCTGAGAAGGCTATTAATGCAAATGTATAAATAACGACTAATCACTTTGTTATTATGCTTAATAAAGTGCAGTATATCATAATGTAAATAATGTGTTGCCAGTAAAAAAAGAAAAGAGAATCAAACATTTTTGGTTTGTCGTGTCTTCTGCTATTGTTTCTTTTGTGTGTCTTTCTACCCGATGTTCATGCCCTGTTCAGTAAAAACAAGCTAACATAAATTGACTATTGGACCGATAAAGTTGCTTCCAAGCAGTTAAGTGTGTAAATATAAAAAGTAGAACTTTTTGTATTTACACAAACTTTGATTGTGTCAATATCACAAGTGTAAGCAGCTGATTTTCAAAATGTAGTATGTATATGAGTATAGAGATCATTTTCAGACTTTGATTAAACTTTATAGCAACAGTAGATAGCTACAGTATGTAATTTGTCTGAAAAGGAATTTAAATATTGGTCGTACGTATATTTATCAATTGTCCCGAAATGCACCACTATTATATATGTAATATAACATTTGTGTCTCAAAGCCTAAAATGAACAATTTTGAATAGGATTCCACAACAATTTCACTGTACATATTTGTCATACATTTCCCATTATTTTTTTTGGTATAAAATATGCCAGGTGTTGTGTTATTTTCTTGTGGGAAAACCTCTTCACTCACTTTACAAATGAGATGAGATGAGATGAGATGAGATGAGATGAGATGAGATGATTTAAGATTGACAAAGGACTTCAATAGCAAACTAGAACCAAGGCAGTCCGAGGCTGCAACATCCCGCGACACCCTGAATTCAAAATTTTACCTTGACCTACTTTCAGGGTAGGTCAGGATAAGTTGCAGGATGTTGCAGTCTCTGAATGAAATATTTTATCCTGACCTACTTTTATAGCTTTGATCTATGGTCTTACTCACATTGTCTTTCTCCCTCATCTTTCTATCTTATCCGGTTCCTGAGATATATGGAGAAAAATGTACAAAATTTGAAATTTAACGTTGACCTAGTTTTCTCAAGGTCAAGGTCATCATCTCATTTTCATCCCCTTTGCTGCCCGAACAATGTGCTTTTTGTTTCATCTTTCTATCTGCAACGGTTGCAAAGATATTAGATGGACGGACGGATGAACACACAAACACTGACAATTACAATACATTCCCTTCGCAGGATGTAAAAAAGCAAAACAAAAGATGAAGTGTAATAGCGAGATTCATAGACAACAGGGCATTTTTGATAGCATGATACTTTGAATTACCTACTTTAAAGTAAGTAAATTAGCTTTAATTTAATTTCACTAATCAAAGAGAGATTAAAGCTGTTTGATCCTAATCGTGTATAGGTTATTTCATAACTCTTTACGTTTCATTGTCTGACGACTGAAATCAATGCACACTGATGAGTTTCTATCAACCATAAAGCTGCGAGACTCGTGAGAACTACAAACATGGCGGCTCGAGTTCCTGGGCCTCCGAGCTTCCGTTTGTCTCGAGCGTCTATAAAACAGTGAATTTGACGTCACGGCTAACTGATGTCCTACTCGGATTAAAGATGGCGCCCTCTCATGCGCTGAGGTGCTGTAAACGGGCTGCGAACTGGTTACCTGTGCTGTTTATAAACCTGGTTATCGGCTGGTCTTATTACGCGTACGTCGTGGAGCTCTGTGTCTGTAAGTAGACTCACTTTTCCGGGTATTAACGGACCACAGGTCGGGTGTCTGCTCGTGTTGACAGTTGTGCTGCTAACAACTTTGATAAGCTAGTAGAAATGAGATTGAAATTATTCCAGGCAGTTTGACTTCTGTTTAAACCTGTGGCAAGAATTATCTAAACCCTTTTTGTTTCTCATCAACGTTACCGATACCATGCACTCCGTCATCAGCATTTTATGTCATAATAACGTTTTTACGACATTTTTGTCTAGTTAAAATTGCACGTAGAACCAAAGGACACAGTATGTACAATCAACAATTAAAATCAATTATTAATACCATCATTAAGGTAATTACAATAGCAAATATAACACATCCTTCACAGTTCAGCTGAGTCATTTTATTGCACAACATTAGAGAACACAGCTACTGAAACAATGGAAACTCAAATGTCATAAAATATTGCAGAGTAACAATCCATCTATCTAATTGTCTAGCTATTGTTGACAATAGCTAGACAAACTAACTTTTCACATAATAGACTTGGATTTGTCAGTATATTTTAAGCATGTAATAAGAAAAAGAAAGTAAAAAGTAATAAAATTAGTTTATTTTCCTATTTCTTACTGTCTTCTCAAAGGATGTATTTTTATTTTTGTCTGTGCAATCTGTATAGTGACACAATAGAAGTTTTTTTTTGTAATTGAACAGAAGTCCAATTACAAAAAAAGTTTGAGAATTGTTTAAATGTAAGTGAAAACTTTTTTTTTTAACTTGCTAATCCCTTTTAACCTAAATCTCAGTGAAATTGAAATCAGCACAAAAATGAGATGTTTGATGTTCAAACAGGGTTAGTTTTTAAAATTAATATTTTAGCAAAACATGGAATCCAGTTGAGATCATAATGTTAACCAACGTGTGATGTTTACTGTTTGACCCTCTGATCTGTCAATTGCTAAAATCAACTATGGAAAGACATGACTGGTTGAAATAGTTAATGAGTGTGTCATTAACATCATCACTGAAAGATTTGTAATTAAATTAAATACACATTCTGTAGCCATTAAACTATAATTGATGTAATTTAATGCAACACAACACAAAAACCTTTCATAATTATCTCATAATAAAACATGATTATCCAAGCTTTCATCCAGCATGTCTGAACGTGTGTTTTTCAACATTTAAATATCCATCATATTTAATCATAGATGTAATCTGCTCTGTCCCTTCATTCAGAGTCTTCTATATAGTTGGTCTGATACCATTATCATCAGCTCCATTATGTAGGCAGACTGCAGTAATGTGCTCAGGACAGGGACATCCCTGGTGCTTAAACAAAGGACTCTCTGATGGCCGGCCACTGTTGGCAGTGCCAGGCTGCTGCAGCATGGTGTGAGAAAGGGGTGTGTGTGGTGTGTATGAATAGTCATGCAGTCCTTAGACCTTTTGTTTATTTTTTCTTTGCCTTTTCCAGATACAATCTCAAACAATGCAGAACGAAGTAAGTATTAACTCCTTCCATGTAAATAATTCATGTCAGAGATTGTGACGGAGGTCAGTAAAGCTCTCTCTCTTTCTCTCAACAGTTGGGTATTTGGTCATCTTTCACATTTTCCTCGCCATGTTTATATGGTCCTACTGGAAAACTATTGGATCCAGACCAGAAAGCCCCTCACAAGCGGTAGGTGGGGAGTGGGGGTTGCTGTCAATACACACCACTCAAGCAATAAAAGGAAAACATGTAGCTACAAATATTTTTTATTGGCATGCTTTGACGGCAGGACACGGTAAATATGCAAATAGAAAATATTCCATTCCACCGAATAAACACCCCTCAACTCAGTTTGTTTCCTCCCATCAGTTCGGTTTACCCAGAGCAGAGAAGGAGCTGTACGAGCGCGAGGAGAGAGGGGAGAGGCAGCAAGAGATTCTGAAGCGAGTGGCCAGAGGTTTACCTGTGTTTACACGCACAGCAGGAGGAGGTGTGTTTACACACACACAACAGGAGGAGGTTTACCAGCGCGTCAGAAAAAACTGTCCCACATCTTTTTTAAACACCTAGTAAACCTTTTGGGAGAACGGTGACCATTGTTACCGTTGCCTCTTACAAAGAGAGCTCCTCAGAAACCGTTTGTCTCTGACTTACACAACATCAGATATGACATTCTAACAAAACTGGGGAAATGTGGTCATTTCTTTTTCCTCTTTTGGCTTACAGTGCAGCCCTGCAAATATTCTGTGATAGAGACATTATGTTGTCATTTCCCTCATAATGCCCATCCATTAGGTGTTTATTGAACCAAGTGTATCAAAAGGGCCAATTAGCCTCAGATGCACCTGATCCTCGCTGAAGGCCCCACTCTCTTGTCAACAGTTTTACTCCATTGGTTTCACAGGGACCTCTGAATATACGATTCATAAAATGGATAATCCCTCCATTTAATTAATAGGGAAATAAAAGCATACATGTGGAGACGTAGATGATGAGTCAGTGGTTTGTTTTCCAGTATCACAAAACATCTCATTCTCCTTCTGTTGAAATATCTCCCTGTGAATGCATCATTTGTTATGAAAGAGCGTGTGCGTGGAGGAAGTAAATGTTATCCACTAGTACTTATGATGATCCTGCTTTCATTGTTGCTCATCAGCCATCCGCTACTGCGACCTCTGTCAGATAATCAAACCTGACCGCTGCCATCATTGCTCCACCTGTGAGATGTGAGTGTTGTTTAAATGGAAAATTTAAGCTTCCCCACTCATCCACAGTGTTAACATGTGCAGCATGAGTTGGTACTCATACGACCTGTGTTTTGTTTTATTTCACAAGGTGTGTGCTGAAAATGGACCATCACTGCCCCTGGTAGGTTTCTCATGTAGATAAGCATTTATTGTTATTCCATCATGAGCTCAGTGAGCGTTAAAGAAGACATTTTTAATTAAATATTTGTCTGTTTTAGGGTGAATAACTGTGTTGGATTCTCAAACTACAAGTACTTTATCCTGTTCTTGGCCTACGCTTCACTCTACTGTTTAGTCATTTGTGCCACCGTCGTTCAGTATTTCATCAAATTTTGGACCGTAAGTACAAAAACCTCCTGTTTTGTTGTTCTTTAAATGTGCTTTCTGAAGCCCCTGAATACTGACTAATATGTTGTCACTTATTAAGGGCTCATAATTATACAAGATCATGAGATTTTAAAACCACAGTCCAAAAATTAAAGGCAGTCTGTCTGTGCTGACACATATGATCAGCATCTTTAAAATTAAATGTTTCTCAAATTTTTAATCTTCAAAAGAAATCTTCAAATAGCAAAAAACAAAACAAAACTAAAACTGTTGTGAAATAACTACTTCTGTTTGAGATAATATTGGATGGGATGCAGGTGAAGTTATACTCCTGTCAGTTTGTTGTTTGCAATAAAATGAGAAACATTCTAACAGGCTGACATTTTTTTCTTTATCTCCATCTGAAGAAGCAGCTGAGTGACACACACGCCAAATTCCACATCTTGTTTCTGTTTTTCGTGGCGGCGCTGTTCTTCATCAGCATCTTGTCACTTCTCAGCTACCATCTGTGGCTTGTTGGAAAGAACAGGACTACTATAGGTAGCTAGAGAAACGTCATTTATTTCAACTCACATGTTTTTTAAAGTCACCATTACTAACTATGTTCTCATATTCATTTCCAGAGGCTTTTAGAGCTCCTGTCTTCACTAATGGTCCAGATAAAAATGGGTTCTCTTTAGGCTTCAAGAGAAACGTAGCTGAGGTATTTGGAGACCAAGCAAAGTTCTGGATGGTTCCTGTTTTCTCAAGGTGAGTTTACTCTGGCTGATTATATTCATGAGAAGTATAGAAACCCCAAAAGGTGCTGTTAATTCTCAATCTTTCAGCTCCAACATGTTCAATAACACTCTCCTTATTTCCGTTTTATCAGTCTGAGAGATGGACAATCCTTTGTTACTAGACTGGTGCACATACATCCTGAACAAGTAAACAATGTCCTGCAGCAGAATGGCAAAAGGTCAGCATTGAGTATTACAGGAGTATTGAATATTGTATATTTTTTCAGCCCCAATCCCAACGTAAAAATGGATTCACCTGTCAGTTTTTCAATCTTTCTTATATCCAAAGTGTATTTTATAAACTATATTTGCTAGTGTAACCAAAATTAAACACATTTCAGTCTTTCATGCTTTTTTGGTTTGTTATATTTACCACAAAGTAGTTGTTTCCATGGAAAAACAAACTATAAATCATCAAAGAATCACATAAATCATAAGCATTTATCACAGTTTGTTTTTATACAAACCTATAGTTTAAATTTTCAATGAAAGGAGTTTATACGGTTCTACAATCACCACAGGAATGTAGGATGTGTGACATATAGATGCATTTGTTGAGGTTTTAGGAGATGTTACTGTTGTGGTACCTTCAGGTGACCCTTTTGTCATTTTTTCTGTCTCGTGTGACTTTAATCACAGCCCTACTGATGACCAGAACAACGCCTGTGTACAAGTTAACAATGTACATGCGGCGGATGACAGCAACCAGAACATTGGTACAGGTTGACCTTTGCTTTTTTTCCTTTATGCATTTAAACATATAGATGAAGTGTTTTGTGATTTCTTTGCTGGGACGTCTGGTTCATCCTCCTGTTTCCTTTCAGATGGTGGCCAGACGGTGTCAGTGGTTGTGGAGAAGGAGCAATAGCAGGCAAGTGGATGTCAAAGTTGTCCAGTTCTGCAGCTTTGTCTTCCTGCTGTGTTTATTTGTGCTTGGTGGGCTGTTGCTACCGATCACAGCGCTACAGTAAATGATGATGACGAATGCCTTAAATGATGAGCCTCAGCACCTGCAGGAGAATTCCTCCACCCTCATCCTTCACGTAGGCACATAACACTACTGCTATGATCTGAATACAGAGCGTACAGTGACCTCAGGAACTGCACTGGCCTGCAGCTGGCATAATTCACAGGGGTTGTCTTTGCTTTGAGCCAAATTCGAGCTTTTTATTATTATGATGATGTTGATGATGATGACGATGATAATGATTATTATTATCATCATTATTATGAAAATGTCTGAGACTGAACTTTGATCCTTGAGCCAATGTGTCCACATTGTCTGTGCTTATCTCTGTGGAATAATCCTATCATGCATTTCACCTAGAAATTCATCGTGTGTGTGTGTGTGTGTTAATCAAAAATTAATGACTAAGTCTGGTTATTTGATGTTAGTGTAGTGGGTGACATATTTTGTATATTTTTGTATCACACAAAATACTGACACATATCAACACCCTCAGAATGTTGGAATATATATGATATCAGGTCTGAACCCGGCTCAGTAAAAATTTAAAGAGAAGTCATCAGATTGTCTAATTAAGTTTACATTTTACCTGAAATATACTGTATAAAGAGCTTAATGTTTACAATTTTGAAGTATTTATTTTTACATGTTTTAGACAGGCAACACACAGTAAGCTTAAATTGTGAAGACCAAATGTAGTTAAAGTGAAATGAGAAATATTTTGTCTCTATTTTAAACAGCACGTCTTTTTTTCTTTTAGACACTTATTAGCAATAAATTTGCCATTTTTATTTGCACTATAAGTATCGGTAATTTGTTTTCAAATACTTAATACAAATGATCTATCAGTGTTTGTTGATTTGATTGTAAAGTTTTTGTTTTGTTTGTTCATTCATTCATTCATCTTCTTGAAGACGCAACGACTGTCTTTCCAGCACTTTGCAGAGTTTTGTTCTTTATTTTGCAGAAATTGGTATTGATAACTCCATATGATGTTTTCAGTCACATGATTGTTTACTATAATATGTTTATTTTTAAATTATTCAGTCTTTATTTATTTATACAAAAGATGCAACCTCTGTACTTCCATTTGTGTTTTCCGATTTGATGATGACATTTATATGAAAGTTGGAAAGAAAGAGCACAAAAAGGAAAGAAAACTAAATCTGAGGAACATTTGATTCACTGTGTTCTTGAGCCAGAGGCAGTTGGGAGGAAATAAACGTTATAACCAGCAAAGAAGGAATGGCCTCGTATCATCTCCAGTGTTCATGTTCTCCAGACAGTTGTGTCATTATGACATTCCTTCAAGCAGATGTGATGTTCAGTGATCTGTTGATAATAATATTACTCTCTGAGTGGCACAACATGAATGTTCTCACTGGGCCAGTTAATACCTTTTTAATGAGACTAAACTATTCATCTAAAAGGTGATCATTATTCTGTAACAATAAATGTGATTCCTCATCTTGTTTATTTGTTTGCTGTGGTGTTTAATCAATTCAGTGAAAGAGTTTTGTGTGACTGAATGACTGTCGCACTGTTTCAGATGTTTGTCATCACCAGTATATATTTAAAATGTTCCCAGGTTCCAGTCAGACCATTTCTGATGAAAATGTGTTTCTGATTGAGTGTTTAAAAAATATGAAACATGAAAACGTTCTGCCTCGTAAAATACATTCTGTGTACGTCATACGATACAGTGATCCTACAGCACCACCTGCTGGCAGTTTATATAACAACCTGACCAAACCAATGAAAGCAGTCATTGGCAAAAGAAGATATAACACCCATAAATCAATAATGCAGTTAAATAAATATAATGATTATTATATTATTTAATGATCGTTATAATGATATAATAATGAAATCTAAAGAAAACAACTGCAGGAGCCAGGGGTGCTGCACGGTGGCGCTGTTGCCTTAAAGAGAAGGTTCAAGGTTCTATTTCTGTATCGAGTTTGTATGTGTTGGAAACACTAGTTCTATTTATCATAACCAGCAAAACACGACTTTATTTTAAACAGTGTCCCTCAGAAACAGTAATTTTTGAATACATTCAGCTTTCTCCATTGATCATTAATAAGCCAAACATTTTAAAAATCTAAATATTTAGTGTATGGATTGTATGACTAATATAGTTGTAGTTTTTGTTTAGTGTTAGTAAAAAAAAAAAAAATGCTAACATTCTCTGGTGTAGTCAATCACTGTCAATTAAATAGGAGTATGGTGGCATCCTGTTATGTTATTTTCAGCTCTCGTCACCACCACACCTCCGCCTCAAGGAAGAGCTACCCTGACTGAATTGTTGCCAACAGAAATAAAACTCACGCTGGACCTTCTGTTCTAAAATAGGAGATGGCCTGCATGTGGTTGACAGTGAGCTGCCAACAGGCGGTAATCATGCAGGCTGGAGCCTGACACACTCAGACAAGTCATACCTGTTGACCTTTTGTCTGGCGCCGGAACAACAACACGGGAACGAGTTTGGCTTGCAGCTAGGGAGAGGTGAATGACCTTGGTGTCGCTCACCTGTCAGCGGCAACACAACCAGGAAATGCATCACAATGATCGTCACTCAGTTTTACAAACCAAACCTGAATCTTTTCAGAATATATTATTCAGATTATTTTTAATTATCCCTTTTCAGTCGATGCCTTTTTAAATGTATTTATTTCGTTGTGTCACTTTTATCTAATGCTGACATTCTGGACAGCGTGAATGATTAACATTCTGCCCTCGTTCAAGACGTTTGATCGAGTGTTTTATCTCAGAATGAGTTTACATTTGAAATTAAAAGTGGTAATCGAGCACGAGTAGGTTTCCTGTCAGAGTTGCACGTTTCTGTGTGTTGTTATCTTCTTTTATATCTTTATACCCATTCATTCACTGGGGTGGAAGCAACACGCCCAGTCAAAGTGTGTCTCTGCTGACACACTCGTATGTTCTCACCCCACATAAACTACCACGCTGACCTTGGTTTTTTATTTAATTATTGTGACTTCAACCTGTGAATGAATGAGCAACACTTGCTGAAGCACTCCCGTAAAAGTTTAAGCCCTGAACCCGTTGTGGAACCTTCACTTCTAAAAGTCACCTACGGTTCAAAGTGCACTGATGAGTGAATCCACGAGCGCTTTAGATAAAGCCTAAGAGAATCAGATGTACTTTTTAGTTTCAACTCAAACATCACTGAGCTGGCGTCTCATCCAGAGTGTATCCTGGCTCTCGCATGTTGCCCGCTCCGATCGGCTCCAGCAGAACCTGTGACCCATAACTTTGGATAAGCAGCTGAAGACGAGACGACCGTAAGAAGATGAATGAATGAATGAATGAATGAATGAATGAATGAATCAGGGACTTAATTAAATGTATTTCTGCTCTAGAAATTTATGTTAAATTTGATCTAGACCAAGGCGGTCAGTTATTAAATTTGTCCAGAGGATCATCTGCTCACCATGGAGGAAGCCCTGAACGGCACCATTGACCCGGCTTGCTTACAGGAGCCCCCGCTGGCTATGGATGTGATCAAGCGTAAGTGACTCATATTACCTGATTACTGATCATGTTTCCTGACCTAGTGACAAACCAGCGTTGTTCCATGTTTCCTGGACACACCTGATGTCATTGTTCTCACATACAGTACAGAGTAGAGCTGCTACTCAGTGTTATGTTTGTTAATCATGCTTGTGCTGGAAGTAAATGTTCTTATGCTCATTTCTTCTAATTATTTAAATGCTAAAGTATTTTTCAGCACAAGTAAAATCATTTCAAGGCTGATTTGTGTGATTTTTCATATAGAATGTTTAAAGTATGTGCACTGTTTCACATCATAACCCAAAGCCTTCCCTGTCCTTGTCTTAAATCAGAGCTGAATATGTTTGAATTCTGCCTCTACTTCATCCTCACCTTGATGTCCTGCATCTCTCTGCTGCTCTACCTGGAGCAGTGTGTCTTTATTTATAAAAAACTGTCCTACCCCAAGAGGACGACCATTATTTGGATCAGCGGTGCAGCACCAGTAAGTATTTAGACCTGGTTTGATTTTACAGCATGTTAGTACTTTTAAAAAACCAATGGAAACACATGAGTAATACAAATGAATCTGTGAATGTAAATACATTATTAGTAGTTAGAGGAAATCTGATTGGATTAGAACAATACAGAAGAAAGAAATCAAGAAATCAGTTACGATTATTGTTAATTATTTAGTGTTTAATGCACATGAACGTATTTCTCTGTTTCAGGTTATTGCCACTATGTCTTGTTTTGGGATGTGGATCCCGAAGGCGGTCCTGATCACAGACATGACGTCTAACTGGTGTGTTTTCTTTCAAAAACTTCTGAATCAGCTCAAAGGACAAAGCATTTTGTTCATTGAATTAAAGTTTTATTTTCATGTTCTAGCTAATAATGAACGATTATGCTTAAAGCATCTCATTATCTTGTTAAGTTAAAAATTGTGAGAGGAACCGAATCCTCACAGGGGCCGTTCTTTGAGTTCAAACTAATTCATTTATCTGTATTAACAGATATTTCCTCTTCTTTGCAATTGTGTATTTTTCTTAAACGACTTAATATCGAGTAGTTTATGGTTTTTTTTGTTGTTTTTTTTAATCTCAACAGACTTTTATATAAATTTGCAGTTTGTTTTCAGTTCACACCCTCTAGAAGTCGATCCCTCTGGATCAAAATCTCAGCTATAAAAATTAAACTTCATAAGACAGTTGAAGATTACAGTTCCATGTAACCAGTGGATGAATCATTACACAGGAAATGGGCTCCAACACAATAAAAGTCAGGAAATCTTTATAGGATCTTGACATCATAAGTGACTAATTTTATGTGATTTCTATTATTCCACTTACAGGACAGTGTGTTTGATATTTCTCATATCCATGGCTGTGGTGTTTCATGTAGAAATTCATTTTCAATTAAATTTAGAAAATTGAAAAATAAGAGTTTTGAGAATGATGAAAAGTCTATTCTTTAAGAACACATAAAACTCCTTTCTGTTTGTGTGCAGTTATTTTGCAGTGGTGGTGTATAAAGTTTTGGTTCTGATGATTGAAGAGTTTGGAGGCAGCAAACATTTTCTCAAGCGGTTTTCTGGAGAACATTTCAAGATCAACACGGGACCCTGCTGCTGCTGCTGCTGCTGTTTACCCCGGGTTTCCATGTCACGGTACAGTCGTTTTTATCCTGTCTTTGTACCAATAGACATTACATATTGATGGAACACTTTGTACTGATTGGACATATTTCTAAAAATCTTCTAACGGGGCATCAAGGCGAATGCTGTTTTGGCTGAAGTTAGGAGCTCTCCAGTACGCCATCCTGAAGACAGGGCTGTCTGTCCTGTCCTTGGTCTTGTGGACAAACGGCAACTTTGACCTGTCAGATGTAAGTGTTTAATACCAGTAGAATGTCTGTCTACATTCCCAGTTGTGGTGAAATTTAATGATCATGAAAAGAAATGTTTCCTTCCTTCCCTTTCAGTTGGAGATAACAGGTACATCCATTTGGATCAACCCGTTTATCGGTGTTCTGACCATCACCTCCCTGTGGCCTGTTGCCATCATCTTCATGAACACCAACAGATTTCTACGACATCTGAATATTGTACCCAAATACGCCATGTACCAAGTAAGTCAGCACAACCTTTGTTTTATTGTTTTACGCCTCAAAGTGTGCTCTTCTTTTTGTTTTACTGCATAGGGTTAATCTTACTTTTTCTGTATGTCCTGAAAATTTATGTAAGGTCCCATGAGAAAGATTCACGGAGATTTCAGCCAAAACATTAAATGAAAGGTTCATAACAAGCATGATAACCTGTATAGTTCTTGTTTCTCAGAAAAAAGAAAAAAAAAAAAAGTAAGGCTAAGAGAGCCACAGGGTTTATGGGAAATGTAGTCTCACTGCAAAGACCGACTTATTTTAACACCAACTCCCTTGGATGCATTTGCTCAATATCCTGACAACAAAATCATGCTAAATAATTTTGTTAATTCTCACAAACATTCAGTACAGTTAGTTTATACAGTATGTATACCCACAGCTCGTCCTAATATTGAGTCAGCTGCAGACATCAATCATCAACATCTTGGCCTTGGATGGAACCATCGCCTGCGCGCCTCCCTTCTCGTCTCAAGCTCGTGGATCCCGTAAGAAACAATCCTGCATCCGCCGCTGACGTGTGAATGAAATATTCCATCTGAAACCCTGATGTTTTTTCTCTCTTCCTGTCCTGCAGTGCTCAGTCAGCAGCTGATGATCATGGAGATGTTCATCATCACCCTGGTCAATCGCTTTTTGTTCCGTCGCACGTATGACACACTTCCCTCTGAGGCACAGGAGAACAACCACAACAGCAAAGCTGACCTGCAGGCTGCTCTGGTGGAGCATGATGTCTAAGAGTAGAGGAGTGGAAGTCAACTGCTCTTTAATGATTCAATAGATTATTACATCACTGGACCAGCATTCAGTTTCATTCTTCACCATTTTCACAAGGAAGTTACTGACGTTTGTTAAAATCTGATATGTGACAAAACTTAAAGTTTTGTCTACACAAACATCCTTTTTATTTACAAGTTCCTCTCTGTCAAGTTAATATGACCTTGTTCTCTTAAGACAACAAATAAATTTCATCAATTCAAGAAGGGGAATGGATTTAGAAATTCCAAATCAGGTGTGTAAAAACTTCAAGATAAGATGAGTTAGATTCCTTAAATAAGTTTGAAGGTTTTAGCTGAGCTCCGCTCTAGTTATTTAACCTGTGGAAAACCAGTGCGTTAAAGCATCACATTGTGGTGTTGGTGGTTGTTCATTAGACAAGGCTGCGTTCAGTGACTTCCTGGTGTGTTAATGCATCACACTGTATTTACCATAGAAATACAAGAGCGGAAACCTTAAATACTAAATCAAGAAATTATGCGCAGTTCTCCCAATGTCAAAACTAGGCTTTACTTGATTTAAAAAATAAAAATTAGTGACATTGAAGTAATGTTTCTCTAAGTCTTCTAATAAAGTTCTGGAGGAGAGGAACATTTAGATTTAGGAGCAAAGACCATGTTTCTGAAGTGTGTGGAACGAAACTTTTCTTTGCATTCGCTCTGAAAACAGTAAATATTAACACCTATTTATTTATGTGTGTATATATGTTCATGATGTCTTCATTTTTTTATTTACAATTTATGGTATTCAGTTTATGTTCCCAGATGCCCGGGATGCAAATCTATGAAACATAAATTCATTTGATAAATTAAGAAATATTTTATATTGTTCACTGAGTAAGATTAAGTTAACTGCAGCATTGCTCATGTTTCTGAAACATTCCAAATAAATTTTTTTGTGAGTGCCATGCCTGTTCTTCTCTGCCTCAAACATTTTGAATTTTCTTTTTTCAAAATGTTTCCATTTATTCAATCACTTATGCTCCTTGTACAGTGGTGAGCCTTTAGCAACTGACCCACTTACTCAGACTCGGTTTGGGGGAGGAAACAAGTGAATGAGTCAGGAATTTTATTTTAAGACCGAATGTTTATATTAGAGCAGTGCGCAGCCAAACTTTGACTCATGCTGTTCCAGTATTAACCACAAGAGGTCGGGCTTCCTTCAACCCAAGTGGTAATAAAGACGAGATAAAGTTAATTTAATTTCAATCAGAACAAAGGACATAACTTCTTAGAGTATTTGGACCTTAATATAATATAATATAATATAATATAATATAATATAATATAATATAATATAATATAATATAATATAATATAATATAATATCATCATATCATATCATATCATATCATATAATATCATTATATATATACACACACACACACACACACACACACACACATACAGTATATACTGTATATACAGTATACTGTATATATATATATATATATTATACAGTATATATGCATATATATATATATGCACTATATCAACCTGAAAAATTTAATGCACTAAATACTTTTTGTGAAAATCAGCAAGATGACCACCTAGGACACAGGAAAAAATGTTGGCTGATAAGAAATTCACTATAATTATATGCTAAAAAAGTTTCTAAATTAATTATGTGTGATATAAGAATGACAAAAACGACAAAAATGACATCACCTTTATCTGAAAATAATCTCTAATTTCATTGATAAAAGGCCAAAAAAAGGGAAACAATAGCAGAGATCACAACAGCACAACCATGCTTAAGATGGGTTCATAAAATTTACATGAAATCTATTACTTGTGATTACATAATCACCTGTATAATCTTGATGTTCTTCAAGATTGTTATCGCCTCTGGTGAATGATGTCAAAAAGGTTAAACCAATGATAGTTTTCAGTTTCTGTCTTTAAGATTTTAAGATTTAAGATTTAATATACTTTAGTAATCCCCGAAGGGAAAGTAGTATAAACCTTCATGCTTTACAAGGATCATTCAATTTCTTTTTGTGTTCTTGAACAGGTGTTAAAATATTTATTTCAAAGAATGTTAGGCATAAAGAAAATATTTGGAAAATCGTCTGAAATCAAGAAGTGCAAAATTTCTCCCCAATTTTATTTTGATAGCAATAAGTATTTGTAAAATGGTGATTATATAAAGTTTCTCACAATTTGTGTGCAAGAGGATAAATTATGTTTGGTTGCTATGACCCTCTAGCTGTGAAAAAAATCCTTTATTAGAACAAAACAAATTTGTTCCAGATTACTTCGTAAAGACATGCAGTGCTTTAATCTGAGTCGGATCATTTGTCACTAATAATGGACTATTTGTATTTGCTGTTTATGTAAACAGAGTCATCAGACAGGGGGAAGAGAGAACTGCATTCAGAGTGGTTGATGACAGCCCCTGGCTCTGCATTGCTGACGAAAGCTGCTTAGCTCCTCTGTTGCTATGGCAACCGTGGAGAGCAGCCAGACAAAAAAATGAGGCAAAGGGGAGGGGCTTTTCAGAGAGAAATAGAAGAGAAAAGGCTGGATGGGAAAGCTAGGAAGAGGGAGGGATACAGACACCCGATACAGAAACACAGCGAGAGGTAAAGAGAACATCAGAGGTAAAGCAAGGCTACCGACAGAGATACAGACAAGGTCTGCATATATAACATCACACCCCTGGCTGCACAAAACAGCAGCAAGTGAAGGGTGGATACAGAGAAAGGGGGGAGCAGAGAGAAGATGGATGTACAAACGGAGAACACGGACCCCCCGTCTTGCGAATCCCAGCCGAGTGGAAAAATCAGGAAAGGATTTAAACTCTTTGGCAAACGCAAACCGGGTAACATCTTTTCTATCCGAGGCAAAGGAGACGGAAACAACAAGTCACCTGTCGGTAAGACCAAAAATCTAGATGGATTATCTGAGACCACTGCACCAGATTTGGAGCAGGAGCCAGACAAGGAAAATGGACAGGAGGTGAGTCAAGGGGAGATGGACCATGGAGATGAAGAATCGCTTGGCGAAGATGGCGTTCTGGCTGCCGCCCATGCAAATGCCTCCATTTCTTCTGCCAGCTCAGCCAGGTCCCTCAGCTTCCTGTCATTACTGAAGGGAGGTCGGAAAGGAGGAGACCGCCAAGTCCAGACCATCTCTCAGCCTCCAGGTCGGAAACGTCGTGGGCTGAAGGGTCTTTTTAACAATGTTATGTTCAAATCGAAGGATAAAGACGACCAGGAGGAAGCCCCCCCGAGTCCTCTCCTCATGTCGTCCCGCACCAACAGTGTTGAGATTATCAAAGAAGACCTTACGCTCACCCCCAAATCCAAGCCTCGCTCTCTGGACAGTCCAATGAAAGAGAGCTGTGAGCCCAGCGAGAGTTTAACCACCCAAGACAGCGCAGCTACGACTCCGTCAGAGACCACATCACCCCCGGTGACAACAGGGAATGTGAGTACAACTACCAAACATGTGCCGCCTTTACCCATCTCTGAATCACCTATGGTACCTGGTGATAACAGCCTGAGCTCCTTGCTGGCAGACATCTCCTCCCTCCTAACCTTCGACTCCATAGGAGGAGGAGATATCATGGCTGATGTAGAGGCAGAGTGGGGAAAAGCCAGCAGTGCCATCAGCGCTGCTGTGACCGAGGTCACGCCATCATCTACATGTTTGTCCTCTCCAGCGACTTTGTTTGTCAGCACTGCAAAACCCTCTCCTGTAGCCGTCCCCACGACAACCTTGAACAAATCCTTTACGTCTCCGGTAAAGACAGTTTCATCTTCCCCTCCGACTGCCAAGCCAAGCTCTATCATCACAACACTGGCCAAATCATCCACATTAACAACTCAGTCAGTCAATCTGAGCTCCGACGCTACAGCCTCAGAAATTACCACCAGTATGAAGAAATCAACTCCTATAATCGCCACCGAAAAACCTTCAACTACTCCTCAAATGACAACTAGTTTTTCACCTCCAAAAATCTCTACTCCTTTAATGACCTTTCAATCTATGCCAAGTTCCACCTCTGCTGTTACCACAACTTCTTCAAGCTCCTCAGCCACAGTAAGCAAGGCTCCGTCAGTTAGTTCTGCTCTTACTTATACAGTTAGCAAATTGGCTTCAGAGAATGCAGCACCTCCTCAAACAGTTCCTTCAGTATCTCTACCTAGTTTTGTGTCCACTCCAACTCTTGCACTAGATAAAACTGTACCCGTAACCCATAGCCCTCCCATTTCTTTTACCCAATCTCCACCTGCTAAATTTGATTGCAGTAACAATGTGAATAGACAAGCTTTCTCGCCCTTAGGTTCAACTTCTAAAACTCCTGTGACAGAGTCACAGACCTGCATTAATGCAACCAAACCGTCCTCTCCTGCACCCATTATTAGCTCTAAAATAACAATTGATCCCTCATCAACTATAACCTCTGTCTTGGAACTCGCAGCTGTTCCCAAGACTACCTTCGCCTCTAGCCGAGTGGAGTTGAATCACACCACTCTCCCCCCTGTAACTCTTCCAAACCATTATTCCTCATCCACCCTGACCGCCACAACTAAACCCGAGCCAAGCCCAACTCCATCTTCAACGTCTTTAGATAGGATGCCTGCTATAACTAAACCTATTCCTGCACCAGTCTCTCTAGATAAGATGCCCTCTGATTCCACAACTCCTCCAGCACCCACAACTCTTGCTGTTGTTTCTTCCGTATCCCCAATACCCCCTCCTCTCTTGGTATCTCAGTCTAAATTCCCTCCCACTCCTTCACAAATCACAATTTCTCTACCTAAATATCCACCTGCTCCTCCTTATATTGAAGTTTCTCAATCTAAACCCCAAGCAGTACCAACTGTACCTAAAGATCCCCCTGCTCCTGCTCCAGCTCCTGCTCAAGTTGCTCTCAGTAAAGCCCCTTCTGCCCCTCCTCAGATCCCAGTTTCTTCATCAACTGACCCTTGTGCCCCTGTTCATACCCCAATTCTAGTATCTAAAGATCCACCTGCTCCTGCTCAGGTCCCAGTTTCTCAAGCTAGAGCCCCTCCTACCTCTGCCCCTGCCCCGACCCCTTGTCCTGTTCCTTTGCTTCCTTCTCCCCCTGAAACTTGGACAAGTGAAACCCCAGTAGCTGCTAAGATGACTGGAGGTAGAAAAGTGTCAGTGGATGGACAGCTAGTCAGTCCAAGTAGCATGATTGCCCCAAGGGCCCCGGGTGTAGCATCCAAAACAGATGAACTGCATGAGTCACAAATGAGCCTCCAGGGCCCCTCCAGAGAAAAGAGAACACCACATGTAAAGACATCAGGGCTGAGCAAAATCCCAGTTGTTGGAGGGGGTAGAGCTGGCAAAATACCTGTCCGGGAAAGTCAACATGCTGATGATGAAGCAAGGAGGGACCCACCTACACCTGAAGAAGAACGACCCCATTTCAACTCCCATGATGGACTGAGCATGGAAAAGATCAGTGATGTTCGGGGGAGTGTGCCCACTTCAAAATGTGCCCAGGAGGAGAGTCAGCAGCCTCCAAAAGTCCTCACCAGTCTACCACGTGACTCAAAGATCCCTGTGAAACATGGTGCACAGTCTCACACTGCCTCCTCTCATGAACCTCCTCGCACCAAGATACCCGTGTCTAGAGTTCCCGTCCGTAGGGTGGGCAAACCTGCAGCTGCAGGTGGCAGCACCCAGATAAGGAAGTAAAAAAAAAAAAAAAGGAATACGTAACTTAACAGTGCTGATTGTGACTTTCACTAGTGTTTTGCCCAGCATAACCACATGACCATCCTTTTTAAAATTTCATATTTCTATAACATCTTGGCTTGTCTTTTTTGCAATCTCTTGGCTTTACCACAACTTAAACAACAGTAACCGACTCAAAAGGCTGACAGCACTCAAGCACAAAACATCCCGCCAGGGAGTCGAAGCGACATGCTTGACTCTTTGGTGCTGAGCCACCTGGACATGCACTCAGGAAAGGTTCAGGGTCACACCTGAACACACAGCAGCATCGGTAATCGAGAATGAGCAGGATCTAAGGTCTTCTGGGAACACAGTAACACACAGCATGGACGAGTGCCTTTTTAAGGGTGCTTTTCCTACAGACTCACAACGTCTTTTGTCTTCTTGGAGTACTTTTAACTTTTGTTACTGTCGCATTTTTTGTAGGAACTGTCAAATCTTTTTGTCTTTATGTCCCAGCAAGTCTCTTTGATATTAACCAGCCCCTTTACATTTCTTATTTATTTCTGGAGGAGAGTGGAGCTCTATAAACAAAAGAAACCAAATTTTACATTCCACACCTATCTCTGGATGTATGTAGCAGAAAACGTGCCATTAATTTTTTGTATAAGATATCGAGCTGTACAGTGTCCACCTGCTCATATGTAACATGATCTCATCTCACTATAAACTATGGGAGAGACTGGGTTTAAGCAAGGAGAAGATGAAACTCCTTGAATGGTAATGGATACTGGACAGCAGCCATTGTGAATGGCTCTGAGATGAGATCTCCAGCTCATATATTGGCACAACCTCAACGTTAACCCGCTTGTACTCAGATGAGAACATCTCTGTGTATAGTCTCATCAATGTTGTCCTGTTCCTATTTAATCAATAAAACAATGAGTACTTTGCAAGATGCAAGATGCTTAAGTTGTGAATTATATCCTGTTTGCCAGTGTGGCGGTTTGTAGACAGTTACTGCATGCAGAACTATTTACTAGTGCTTTTTTTACATGATCCAATAGGATAAAAATATGTGAAAGTAATTGCATAACTCCATCATCTAAATGATGAAGAAAAATGTCCAATACATTGTATTTTGACTGCCGAATCCCCCACACTGGTTTACCATCTTGCTACAGTGTCCTTGTAGGAACATTGCTCCAACATCATTCACACTCCAAGCTCACTGACCTGAATAGCAAGCACATGAATGTCAGCAGCGTCCAGCCAATCAGCTGCAAAGGAAAATGCTCAACACGCATGCCTTATTATCAAGAAAAGGGTTTGGGAATGTGTGTCATTGCTATTCTTAGTGTGAAATGCACCAGATGCCTCTACTGATTAATAACCTTCAGACTAAGTGGGTGTTATGATTTGAAAAGAACAAAAAGTGGACAATTACTTATGCACAAAAGGCTGGGCTGAGCTATAAAAATAATCTACAACTATGCACCAGAATAAAAAAGTTAGCAATTAAAGCCACAAGGTTAAGGGTGGAAGTCTGATGTGAGTCATGGGGGTTTGAGGAATCAAGCATGAGGCATAAAGAGTAAAGGAAAAAGTGGTTTTTCCCTCACAAGAAAAGGACCGACAGGGGTCACAAAAACACCTTTGTTTATTTCATGAAGCCAAGGGCTGCAAGCAAAGAAGAGAAGACCAACATTTGCCTGAGAAAAGCACGAGGATTTCAGAACATCAGGTGCTTATACAGACTAGAGGGTAAACTCATCTCCCTGGGAACAGAACAGTTTCCCCCTGAGGCTCTGAAACAACACAGGTTTGTTTCTTGGTAGCACCTGCAATGTGGGATTAAAAGTTAAAATAGTCTTGAACTGCATGCAGATTGCAGTCACAGGTCACATTGTGCAGCAGTGTGATGAATTACAAACAGAAAACTGAGACGGACGCCCTCTATCAATTTGAATTCCCATGATGCTCCTCTGCAATGTGATTTTCACACAACGGCCTTAAGAGCAGAACAACCGCAGAACTTCAGCTTTTGATCAGCACCAAACACGTCTTCTCAGTGTCCCACTGTTTGGTCCAAACCCTCTCCTCAAATGTGTTACAGACAATTCAAGTACCCATAATGCACCAAGGCTGCCCCTGCATTCTACAGTCTGCATTTGTGTTTTAGTTTGCCTCTGGAGTAATGGTGTACCTCCACAGAACCTTATTTAGCACGCTTCAGTCTGTGTTTCCATGCCAACCCCACTAGGTCAACCAATGAGTGTCTGGAGGAGGAGTTTAAAACATGAGGGCCTTCATGAGCTCAATCACATCAAACAAGCTATTATAATTCAGACATATGACAACTCACTGAATCATAATTATGTTTCAATGCAATTTTACACACACACACACACACACACACACACACACACACACACACACACACACACACACACACACACACACACACACACACACACACACACACACACACACACACACACACACAATATGTTTTACATTCGTGCTGGCTTGAAAAAGGGATTCATCATTTTTTAAGCTTGAAAATCAAACACATCTGCTATTATGATGGACAGGAGAGATTTAGTTATTAAAATACTACTACTACTACTACTACTACTACTACTAATAATAATAATAATAGTGACCAACCTAACAATGGACATGGGTGAAAATATAAACTGTTTATTGGATATAATAAGTGAAAGAAAGACTTCCTTTAGTGATCTGGGAGACATATCTTGTTACATTGCGGGACCACTTTGATGCATTATATAATAAGGTAACTAATTCCCATGGTTATATATTACATAACAGTGTTAAAATACTGCTATGGTTGCCGGTATAAATGGGACAAGGCAGTATTTTGTTGCATTTAACTCCTAAAGCCCCTTTGCTGTACTCCAATATTCAAACTCAGAAAAGAATCCATCAATCCACAACTCCATTCAAAAATTGAGTTTTTACAGAATTATTTATTCGTATTTGTTTTTCAGAAAATATGAAAAACATTTTGTTATAGCACTAAAATGACCATTATCAATACACAAAATATGAAATTGTAAAAGCATTCACACTATATATATGTAATTGCAGCCACTGGTTCAGTTTAAAGGCTTGTGTCTCATGTAGTGGATGACAATATGTGATCATGACAGATTAAAAAAAAAAAAAACAGTCTCTCTTTCACTATCAAATACCAGCAGACAATCATTAGTCAAATAATATACAGATAAAATAAAGGACATATTCAATGCACAGATCAATTTGTGACAAACATCATCACATCAATGTTTTATGGTTTGTTTCAGTAATCAATAGCTTCATACTACATGTGTTTTAATGCACATATCTAATTGTTAGACAGACATGGATGCTGCTCTCTTTCTGTATCCGCACCTTTATTTAAGTGCATAACCAGCCAGAGCATTACGTCATTTCAGTTCAATAACTCTGCACTAGTGCCATCTGCTGGTGATACTGCATAATGGGACACTGAGGAACATGTGTCGCAGCACGCAGAGCATCATTGCTGCAGAACATGGCCTGGTTACATCAGGCCTCTGCTACAGAGCAGCAGCAGCTCCACAGCGACAGCATGAAGGTATGATCTGGGATGTTTGATCCTTACAAAAAGTGCTTGCTTGAAGAAAAGCCCAAATTTGTGGTTGGAAAGAAAGTGATTCAATATTATCAATGTAAAGAAACACTGACATTCAGCCCTGCTTTACATAAGCAGAAAAGAGCAGCTTATACTGGCAGTCAGGAAACACATCAAAATGCTCGAGCTAAAAATACACAATAACAGACACTACTGGATTTAAATATTTGCTACACCCCAGATAAAGAAATTTTTGGAACAAAGAGGCATGATCCAATAAAGCACATAAATATAAGTCTGACTAAGATACAAACAAACTGAGAAGCTGGAGTCAGACAACAGAGAAAAGAGGAAGGAGGCAAAGAATCAGAGATGGACCCTGATTGGAACATGTTGGAAACCTTAATGTCAACAAGCTGTTGTTATTAGAAAGCTGTTGGAAATTACATTTTCAATTAAGCCTGTTTGATTTCTGATCATTTAAATGGTTCCAAGCGTTCTATAAGTCAAACAAATATCAGCTTGGTTTTCATGATATTTAGTAATGTTTCAGCCACTCACATTACAAAAAGGAATATAAAAGACAAATAACTCAAGCACGTGTAACTGAAACTCAGAGACCTAAACAGGATATGAATTGATATCAGTCACAAGCTGAAACATGACCTTCAGTCAGACTGAGTGGCAAAAACCTCCAGGAATACAGTCACAGTTAGGAGATGAAAATAAAGTCAAACTCAGTATTATCCTGTGAAATTAAGGCTTTACAATGCACCAAAGAACTAGAGTTCTTTCTACATTAACATGTGGTCCTCTGACATTTATATTTATATGTATGTTTCTGATTGTGATGTAAAACACAAACCCTGACGACACACAAACAGCTCGACATTCGCACTTCAAAACTAGATTAGCTGGCGACGCTAAAGTGATGAGAATTCCGGTGGATCCTCCACTGCAACGTCTGGGGTGAAGATCCGTGATGAAGCAACTCATCGCCACATCCTGCATCATCAGGACAACTTTACAACGCTATCTGACCTCCAACCAGCTTCTTGACAAATGTTTTATATAAAAGTCTCTAAGTATTTTGTTAATCACAGAGGATCAACTTCAGATTCATGTTTTCGTCTTTCGTCTGTGATTTTTTTTCTGGAGCTTTCAGCAGTAAAAAAACAAAAAAAACAAACCCAGTTCAGATTCCCTTTGAATCTATTTGTATGGTCCATGTGAAAACAGCTTCATACATATTCAGATGTGTTAACTCTTTTATTTATCAGTAACTGCTGTAACTCTGCCTGCTGTGCATCACCTGCATACCCTGTATTGCTTAAACCTGTCACACACTGCATGATTAAACTGTATGGTGTGTTTTTGGGCCTAAGCTGTAGGCCACAAATACTCGACAGATGTTTTTGTTGGTGCTACATGACACATGTTTACTGTTGCACATTAATATGATCTTTAAACCTCATGTGACACTAATGTTGTCTAAAGAAATCTAGTGGCGTGGAGCCTGATCTGTTGGGATCGGTTACACCATGAAATGCATCTGCCCTTCGGCGCCCGTAACCATGACATCCATCCAGATACGCATGGCCTCAGGTGACGGCGCCACCATGTAGTACACCCGATCGTGGGTCTTCACACTGAAGGTCAGGGAAGGATTGGGGCTCTGGGGAGTGGAAGGCGAATGCGATTTTGAGAAAAAAAAAAAAGGATAAATAATGGATAGAGGGTGAGGTTGTGCATGTGTGGGTTGGATGAAAGGAGGGAGAAGTGGAGGATAAACAGATGTCAGCAGCATTCAAAGACAATGAGGCATGTGTGGATGATGCCACATGCTTGAAATCACGCACACACATGGACACAAGATGACTTACTTTGTGAGCGTTCTTTAGGTGGTCATAATAAACCTCCTCTATGGCTTGGAAGTAAATGACTCCCTTCATCTTTGTCTCATGTTTATCTGCAGTGGACAATGTAAATACACAAGTTAACGGCCTGAACGCGCCCGTCATTTACACCCGGATTATCCCGGCGTCTTGTCGCTCACCTGCGTAGTAGGTGAGGGTCCTCCGATTCTGGTCGAAGACGAACCAGCGTTTCTTCCAGGTTTTTATCTTGCCGCCCATTTTGACCAGGAAGCCTCGGCAGGTTTTATCTGTGATGGCTAAATGGAAGCAGGCGTCTGGGTTGTGTCCAGCTGCCTCGATGTGACCGTGAAGATTAAAGTCATCTTTTCTCACAGGGAGGTAGCGGGTCAACAGTCGAGACTAGGAAAAGAAAAGACGAAATCTAACACCACGTGTAAACACTGAACCCTCTTTTTGTTCAGGAGCGTTACACGAGGGTAACATGCGTCATTATTTTGTGGTTTTTGTGACCACCTGGGATCTTTGTTTCTCCCTGAGCTTCACTTCTCTCTCCACGAGCCTCTGTCTCCTGCTCGTCTCTTCCTGCAGGCGTTTCTCCAGTTCCTCCCTTCTTCTCCTCTCCTCCTCCAGGGCCTGCCTGCGCATCTCCATCTCACGCTCCTGCACAGGCCACGTGATGTAAAACACATCATGATTCCTCAGCGAACACACACATCCGCACACACACACACACACACACACACACACACACACACACACACACACACACACACACGCACAAGGTTACGCTTTGTAAGGTTTGGCATCGTACCCGATGTTCAAGGAGCCTCTGCTTCTCGGCTTGGGCCTCTCGGAGCAAACGCTCCATCTCCTCAATCTTTACCATATTGGACATACTGGCACTGATGGAAAAAAACAAAAAGAGAAAAACAAGCTGTCAAACACAAGCGGAACCAGATTTCTCTAATAAAAGGGGGTCACTAGTCCCGAATATGCATCAGCTCTCTCTGATCTGACACATCAGAGCACTTCCTGTTTCCTCTCACTCCTTTAATCACCCTGAATATCCTCTGCAGCCTTTGTGCTCCAGCATCTCTTCTAAAAATAATACTTCTCTTGTCTATATTCACAAGGTTTTTGCTCTGACTACGCTCATCAAAGGTGCTTATTTGTCCTTATTTCTCTAACCTGGAGATGTTGTCTGGGGAGCAGGCAGAGAAGCTGGTCTCCAGGCTGTCAGAGCTGTCCACGCTGACAGTATCTGACGTCTGGCTGTTGTCCGGGTACGAGAAGGAATCCAAGAAGACGTTGGACTCAGAGATCATCCTGCTGCAAATATCGCTCCTTCTCTGCCTGTCTTCACTCGTGTGTGCTTGGCCGCTGCTCGCTGGAAGAACAACAATATGACATAACAAAGTGGAAACACCCTCAGCGTGCATGTGGTAATGTCGATCGAAAGCGCACAGCTACAATTAATCAACCAGAGGAATAGCATCATGTTGTAATTCATCTTTAATAAACTTTGTCTGGAGTCGTTACAAACTGTTCTTGACAGAAGGCTGACGTAGGTCTTTGCTACACGAAGCTGTTCAAACGCTTTTTTTTTTTTTTTTTTTAGTGCATTAAATCTTCAAAGAAAACATTTCAAGGATTAAAATTGGTATTTTTTGATATCGACCAGTTCTACTTTCTGCTTTCTGCTGCTTATTGCAGCAACTTGATTTTAAATCACATCTCTCAAAACGTCATTACACATATCAGATGAATCGTACACATTTCTCATGGGAGGATCATACCTTTTATTACCATAAAAGGTATGATGAATCTGGTATTTTTTGAATTATTTGCCTTAAAAACGCACAATATTGTCCAATATATTGTAGTGTTTCCGTTAAAATAGTTTTTCATGCCACATCTAGGCAGAATATGGCTGCCTTTGTGCATCACTATTTCCTATCCAGATAAGTGTGTTAACTTGTTTAAACCTCGGTCACACACACACACACACACACACACACACACACACACACACACACACACACACACACACAAACACACACACACACAAACACACACACACACACACACACACACACACACACACACACACATAGCAATCTGATGCAGACTAGATCTGACACTCCCATGCTCTGACTCACTCTTTGGGAGCCGGCGGCTGGAGAAGCTGAAGGCTTGCGGGACGATGCTGCCACAGCTGGAGGTTTGTGACAGAGGCAGGTGGGTCTGAGGAGGGACACAAAAGCATAAACAGACTCTATAACCTTCAAATGACAAAACTGTTCTCATCTGCAAAGCACTTCATGAGCTGGATGGGTGTAACGAGGCGGACTGGAAAGGAGAATTCCTGTTTGGGTGGATCATTCTCCAGGGAAGAACAGTTCTGGATACACATGAGGACAGCAGAGAGAAGCAGCAAGAGTAAATAATACCGAAATCATTTATCAGAAGTTTACCACTTTACGATGTTTTAAGTACTGTAATGTTTTAAAACTTGAAGTTATTCTTTCCTCAAGATTGATTGATCAGAATTTAGCAAAGACCCAAAACACATTTCCAGATTTGAAAAAAAATCAGTTTAGTGTCATTTGACACAACATTAAAACTAGAACCAATGCCGTCACAGACTTCAACATCCCGCGACAACCCTGAATTCACCATTTTACCCTGAACTACTGGCATAGGTCAAAGATTAAAGCTAGTAATCTGATCTACTGTCATTGATCAAATGACTAGCTTTGATATACGGTCTACCTTCTCCCTCATCTTTCTATAAATCCGGTTCCTGAGTGTACAAAAGTTGAAATTTGACCTTGACCTAGTTTTCTCAAGGTCAAGGTCGTCATCTCATTTTCATCCCCTTTGCTGCCTGAGTCATGTGCTTTTTGTTTCATCTTTCTATCTGCAACGGTTGCCAAGATATTTGGTGGACTAAATAACGGACAGACGAACACACAACTACTGACAAATCACAATACATCTCCTGCTTTGAAAAAAAAAAAGATAAAAAAGAGATAAAATAGTTTCAATCACCCTGGGAGGAAGTGTGCGTCCCAGGGATCTGCCGTAGCAGGTGAGGAGCTGCTGATTCCTCTTGTGAGGTAGGCTGTCGTTCGCATTGGAGGAGTTTTCTTTGCTGCTTCTTCTCCTTTCCTTCAGAGAGTGCAGGTGCTGCAATGATCAAATGAATTAGAGTAATAATACCGAATTAGAATTAGAGTTAAGACTGATGGTTAGAACAAGTTAGAATAAGTCTGGAACCAACACCCACCTCTGTGACGGCTACAGGGTTGGCGCTGAACGTCTGCCCCTCAGACAACGCTGCGTATTTCCCTTCCAGAGACGCCAGTTTCTCTCTTTCCTGTAGAGATCAGGAAAAGCCATCTGTTAAATAAAATTAAAAGTTTACAAAGTCCACACTCACAGGTTGTTCTTACCTTCTGGAGCATGATGAGAAGATTGTTCTTCTCTCTCTGAAAATTCTCTCTTTCCTGCTGAGCCTGCAAAGTAATCTGTGACGACTGTTTCTTCAGAGTCATGATTCTTTCCTGTGAGGAAACAAACAATCACAAAACATTAATAGAAAATATCGTGCATCTTTATTTGGCGCAAAACTGTTGCAGACGCAGATGTGGTTTATTTTGGAGCAGCAGGAGATTCAACAGGAGCAAGTTCCAATTTTAGGATGGAAGGTTTTTGTTGTCCTACAGCTACATATGCTTTATGTTGGTCGCTTTGCCCCTATCTGAATAATCAGTTTATTCTCTCTGCATTAATTACTATGCAAATAGTATTTCATGCTTACCATTGCTGGTATTGTTGTTTCTTGTAATTAGTTCATGCTTTGTGTTGCAAACCTCACAATTTTGCAGCTTTATTTTCATGCACAACCTGTAGCAAGATTAACGACAACAAACCACATTGTAGTAACTCTGCGATAGCCAGAAAAAATGAAAATTTTATGTAATATTAGAAAGGATAAAGTATCACTTAAACTGGGGTATTTCATTTCTAAAGGCCATTGACAGAAAGTCTTCCTCAAGAACAAGAAGATCTCTTTAGAGCAAGATAAAAGCGCCTGTGCCTCTACGACCGTTGAGGTGAAGTGTGTTATTACAAACACATACTTAACAATCAGCGCTCATATAATATTTTAGATCTATCTATGCTAATGGATAAATTTCATTGTGCAGAGTCAAACATGCACACATGCTACATGCTACACTCAAAGAATGAACTCAGTCGACCTTGCGTGTGATGGTGAGGCGCTGACACTCAGCGATCTCCTGCAGCACCTCTTGGCTCTGTTTCTCTTTTTCCTCGCTCTGATTGACTTCTTTTTCCAGCTTCTGAAACTCCAAATCCTCCAAACTTTTTGTCTGCTCCTCTGCCTCCTAGAAACAACACAGACGCATGCAATTCTCCAAAAATGAGGTAAAAGTATCTGAGCAATTGGATAATTTTTTGCCACAAACATGGACTATGTATTGTGCATGCTACTCTAATGGTACTTATTGCTATTTAAATTATATTTTTAAAAAATGAACAGATTTAATGTTCCTCCAAGCAATGTGTTATTAATGTTCCACCTAATGGGAGTCAGATGCATTGGTAACTTTTTTAACACATGGTAACTATTTGGGCCTCCTTCCAAATTGGGGTCTAAGTGGTACTGAGGCTGAAACAGAAACTGAATGCTGGGAAACGAAGGGATGAAGATGGCAGAAAACCAGATCAGGGGGGACAATAAAAGTAAAAAAAAGGAACAAATTTAGGAGAAATAAAAACAAACCCTGTCTTGGCTCTGGCTTATGTTAGCTCATGCTTGAAAACACAAAACTACCATGTATTAGGACCAGAGGCTTTCTGTGTGGTGATAGCTCGTATTTGTGGTGTCTGTGTGGTTTCTACTCAAAACATGCCATCGAGGTGAATTGATGCTTCTAACTTTATGACTTCAATACAGCTTTATTTACCTCTGATTTCTCAGTACGATTCTTCTTCTCACTCTGGAGTTTCTCTTTCAGTTGCTCCAGACGTTCCTTTTCCGCCTCCAGCTGGGCCACCTCAGACTCCTGTTCGCCCTCCAGCAGAGCACACTCCACCTCCATCTGCAGGAACCAGCAGCAAGGCGAAGTCACGCAAAAACCCTGGACGATTATGCTGACTTACATAAAAAAAATATCTATTCTTTCATGTTTTGGTTTATTTGTCTTTTAGTAGGATTATAATAGAATCTGCTTGACAGCTTTTCAGGAAATTGAAGGGTTTGACAATGTTGGATGAAAAAGTTGGGCTTTCTGTTTCTTTTTTTGCATCTCTAAGAACTCTTTTTTTTTTAAAATGAATTACAAATGAACTGTTATATCATTTTCATGAAACTTAGTGTGAGAGTGTACATAAGAAAAATACAACCCAAAAATTTAATTTAGCCATCAATCAATCAATCAATCTATCCATCTATCTATCTATCTATCTATCTATCTATCTATCTATCTATCTATCTATCTATCTATCTATCTATCTATCTATCTATCTATCTATCTATCTATCTATCTATCTATCTATCTATCTATCTATCTATCTATCTATCTATCTATCTATCTATCTATCTATCTATCTATCTATCTATCTATCTATCTATCTATCTATCTATCTACACACTGTATGTTTGTGTGTGTGTATATACATACACATATATTAAAAATGTGTGTATGTGTAAATGGATGTGTGTGTACACATATAAATAAATAAATAATATGTATACATATATACATATATATGTATGCATATACTGTATATATACATATTTTATATATATATATATATATATATATATATATACACACAGTATATATATACATACACACATACTGTATATATATGTGTGTGTGTATATATGTATATATATGTATATATGTATATATATATACAGTATATACACATATATGAGATACAGTAAAAAAAAAAAATATATACAGGCTGACAGACGAGGTTAGACAGGAATCTCCATGGACTATGATGTTTGCAGATGACATTGTGATCTGCAGTGAGAGTAGGGACGAGGTGGAGGAGAAGCTAGAGAGGTGGAGGTTTGTCCTGGAAAGGAGAGGGATGAAGGTTAGCCGCAGTAAGACAGAGTACATGTGTGTGAATGAGAGGGACCCAAATGGAAGAGTGGGGTTACAGGGAGAAGAGATCAAGAAGGTGGAGGATTTTAAGTACTTGGGGTCAACAGTCCAGAGCAATGGAGAGTGTGGAAAAGAGGTGAAGAAGCGTGTCCAGGCAGGATGGAATGGGTGGAGAAAAGTGTCAGGTGTGATGTGTGATAGAAGAGTTTCAGCTAAAATGAAAGGAAAGGTGTACAAAACTGTGGTGAGACCAGCGATGTTGTTTGGTCTAGAGACAGTGTCACTGAGGAAAAGACAGGAGGCAGAGCTGGAGGTAGCAGAGATGAAGATGCTGAGGTTCTCTCTGGGAGTGACCAGGATGGATAGGATCAGGAATGAGTACATCAGAGGGACAGCACATGTTAGAGGTTTTGGAGATAAAGTCAGAGAGGCCAGACTGAGATGGTTTGGACATGTCCAGAGGAGAGATAGTGAATATATTGGTAGAAGGATGCTGAGTTTTGAACTGCCAGGCAGGAGGCCTAGAGGAAGACCAAAGAGGAGGTTTATGGATGTAGTGAAAGAGGACATGAAGGTAGTTGGTGTGAGAGAAGAGGATGCAAAGGACAGGGTTAGATGGAGGCGGTTGATTCGCTGTGGCGACCCCTGAAGGGAAAAGCCAAAAGGAAAAGAAGAAGTGTATCTCAGATCATCAAAATCCTGCCTTTACAATATGGATCACATTGACATCACCACTATTATTTTTAGACCTGTTCGTATCCCTGATGGATTTCTCCAGGATTGGCTGTGATGAATTCAAGTAACACAATTCTTTAGTCTGCTCTTGTTATCAAGAGGTCATCAGTTCGTCCGACATGAGGTAACCACCAGTACCATGACGCTGCTGGGGTGTGTGTGTGTGTGTGTGTGTGTGTTTCTCTCCTGCTTACCTCTCGGACAGACTCCTCCACCTGGTTGTCCAGGTCTTTGATCTTCTGTTCCAGCTCCTCGATGTTGTTCAGGACTTGAATCCTCTCTTCTTCTATGTGTGTTACTTCTTGTTTCAGCTGCATGTTCTCCAAAAGCTGCAGGGACATCAGGAATGCATATAAATACTCTTAGTTAATAAACAGGTAGAACTAAATACTCATAAATATTCTCTATTGCACGCTTCACTATGGTGTTTTCTCTTGGTGATTGTACAGTCTCACTAAAATGAGAAACTTTTTTTTACTAGAATGTTGTTAAATGAATGTACCAGCCAGCAGCATTAGCTGACAGCTGCTGCTTTAGCTCCTCCGAAGCTGGATCCCTGACAACAAAATTCTTTTCCACTTGGTGTAATGGAAATCTGTATCGGTGCACTCCGCAGCCAGTCATACCAAAGTACTCCTACATCCTTTATCATACTCTAACCAACTCCATTCATTCATAGTTTTAAGAGATGCTGTATTATCAGGTATTCCTTTAGTCCGGGAGTCAGGAGGACGGTTTTCGGAACCAGAACCTCATGTGGAAAACAGCTCTGGGATTCATAGTTTTCCAGATGTTGGAGATCTTTCTTCCTGCGCACGCCGCTCTGAGGAATGCAGGAGATGGATGAGAGGGTGTCGAGTGTGTAAACCCCGTCACTACTGACACGAAGCAGACGTGACGGTCTACGTTGTTAAACCCGTCACACTACAAAGATCGGTTGATTCCCCGCGATTGTGGGTGAACTACATTTTCATTTTCACGACGTCGTCCGTCCATTCAGCCTTGGTTATACTGTTCACAACATCTGGAAAAAACACAGGCCTTTGCCATACATATACACTAGCATTCTTCCATTCACACACACATACACACATACGCACACACACGCATGCACACACACTCAAACAAATTCTCTGTGGGATAAAGTCATTTCCTGTCCCCCTCCTCCTGTAAGAGTTTTAATGGCTAAGTGCTGCAACAAAAGTAGGGCTTCTTCATTAAAACCAGACATACCGTTATGGAGTTACTGGAGGAGAAAAAAGCCCCAACGACTCAAACCACTAGGACTGAGACAGCGGAGGAGACGGCCTGTCTAAGGCCATTATATTTAATTAGTCTATATTAGTGAGGAAAACGTTCATATTTTCCTGTATTCATAACAAGGCTTGTCGGCAGAAGAGATGAAGGGAAATTAAACTGTGAGTAGAATTTGTGCAACTGTTGATTTCTGTTTTATTCTGCCTGATTGACCCACATAAACAGGAAATGTACAAATCGTCAAATGCACACAGTTACAGCGCTTCTGTTCAGAGGAGTCTGTCTCAACCAAAAGCTTTTAATCCAGTTTGATCATCATGAATCATAATGAGGTTTTTAGTCCATTAACACCGCCAGCTGTTTCTTAGAATTCACAAGGATGCAACTGTTAGAGGAACATTAATTTTCCACACAGGGGATTCACATTTGGTAGCTCTGGGAACTTTTAATTGCGAAATATATTTTAAAAGTCGTGCAAAACTGTCAAAGGGAAAGATTTGAGCTGATGCAAAGACAGTCTTTCAAGGATGTCCCTTTTTTAGTCAATCATGATACTGCTAATTTACAGGTTAGCATTGTGGGTTTGGAAGCAAATGGATTAGTAGTACATATACATTTTCTACATTTTCCAATAGTAAAATGTAGAAACAATATTCCAGTGGTCATGGGTTGCAGGAAGTCTATATCTATATAAGATTTTAGTTGAAGTTTTTATAGTTTATTCCTTATAATCTACTCTTGTATTTATTGTTGCTTCATGCTTGCCTCAGTGGTTCAGTTGGTTTCCTTTTATTTCCTGACTCTGCAAAGCGCTCCGAGGTGCTTCTGGCGTGACTCAGCGCTGCCTAAATCAAGTTGACTTGATCTGACCTGACACTTTGTTAATAAGGATAAGGGTTAGGGTCAGTAAGGACTGCTCAACATGTATGAAACTTGTCTTGCTTACTTTGTTCCTGTGGTGGGTGGAGGGCGAGGGGACGCTGCTGTTCAGGCTGATGGCGGGTGAATGCGACCGGGCCTCTCTGAAGCCGCTCTGCAGACGCTGACTGACCTGCTGGTCCTCAGTCAGTTGAAACTCCCTGGCTTTGGTCCCGAAACAGTTCTCTGGAGCAGTGCTGCTGGGGGAGTCAGAGAACACTGACTCATCATCCGACACCTGCAGCTTCTCCAGTTCCTTATTGATCTTCTGCAGGTCTGACACAGCGGAGCCCGTCGGCTCTCTCTCCACGTGACCCAACTCAGTGCACAGGTTGAGGATCGTCTCTAAGCGCTGACACTCCTGTTGAACGGAAGATCCGTATTCGATTACCTCACACATGCAAGTTGTCACAGTAATGACTTTCATAGATATTGTACAACTGCATGAATTAGATCCAGACACCCAACTCACCAATCTCTGGACTTTCTGCTCTCTGAGGCGTTCATCTCTCTGGTGCTGGTGATAGTCTCTCAGTTCCTCTTTGCCATTCAGGGAGCTGATGCTGCCCACCCTCTGCCCTGGACTCAGCCCACCCTTCCCAAAAGACAACCTCCTTTCACCAAAACCCAGATCTAAACCTGTCCCGTCCAGGTCGACCCCCAGAGAGCTCAGAGAGGCCAAACTGGCCCTCCTGGGGGTGCTGGGCATACTGGCTGGTACCGTCACATCTGGCGGCTGCTCTAGGGAGGACAGACTGTGTCGCGGACCTGCCGACCCCACTCCTCTGTGGGAACCAACAGAGTGGCGTGATGGTATTGACAGAGCAGGGGGGTCTACCGCATTGTGCAGCCGTGGCAGGGAGCGACTGTGCATACCAAGGCTGTTTAGTGACCCAGTAGAGTATTTCCTCTGTCGGGACTCCCCTCCGGCTTTGCCGTGAGAGTACGGCCTGCGGCCCATACGGGGGCTAGACGGCACACTGGCTGCTCCACCTTTGACCCTTGGAGAACGAGGTAGGGGCTGGCCGTAGGAGGATAGCAGGGAGCTTCCATCCGCCCCGCCAGAGAGTGTAAGACTGTCTTGCGACTGCTGGCGAGAATGGGAATGGCGGAGCAGGCCGTTATGATTCAGCTGGCGATCGCCTTGGCGAGGTGACGGAGGCACACTGCTGCTGGTCATGTAGGAGAATGTTCTGGA